>JAREIS010000612.1:0-90612 GCA_030060385.1 Muscicapa striata striata
GGTACATGTAGTTACAGTGGTTGGATAGAACTACTGTCAATGTCCTTTTGCTTTTGTGATTGGTCAAAAAACTTTCAAAGTGCCTTGTAACATCACATTCTCCAGCTGTTGCCAAGGACATGAGCTGCTGGAATCTTCCCTCTGTCCCAGCCGTGTAATGAGTCTGATGCTTGGGTGGGGAAAAAAAAATAAATTAAAGCAGCTCGAGACGCGTTCCACAGCAGTCCCATCCCATTTGTGATTCTGTACATAAACCCATGGCCGGCATTATTTTCCCACCTCATTTTGGTGGGTTTTTCCTCATCCTGGTGTTTTTTCACCTTTTCCCAGTGATTTTCCACCTTTTCCCAGTGTTTTCCCCTCAAGCAGGTGGATTTTTGCCTTCATTCCGGCATTTTTCCACACAATTTTTTTTTTTTTTTGCCTCATCCAGTGTTTTTCCACCTAGTCCTGGTACTTTTCTGCCTCATTTTGGTGGGGTTTTACAACATTTCAGTGGTTTTCCCCTCAACCTTGTGGTTTTTCACCACATTTTTGGTGTTTTCTCACCTAATTCCATTTTTTCTCTACCTCAAATTCGTGTTTTCCACCATATTCTATTGCTTTTTGCCTCATTTTTGGTATTTTTCCACCTCGTTTCTCTCTTTTCATACTCATTTTATAGTATTCCACCTCACTTGGGTATTTTTCCTATAATTTTGGTGTTTCCCCCTTATCCGGATATTTTCCTGCCTTATAGAGGATTTTTATGGGGCAGCTGAGTCTCTGTAGGGCTTTCAGACCCTATAGAGAAGCTCTAGGGGTCTATAAGGGGGTCTGGGGGGTGCCATAGGGTCTGGAGATCTATAGGCGCTCCTATAGCAGCAAGTCCCCTCCCCCAGCCCCTCTCCTTCCCCTTCCCCTTCCCCAGAACCTTTTCCCCGCCGCCCCACCCGAGGTGCGCACACATTCCGCTCCCCCAGGTGCCACATCCGGGTGGCGCCGCTGGCGCTGCTGTCGCTGTCGCCTGTCGCCACAGGGAGGGGGCCCGGCCGTGTCGGGGGTCGCCGGTGGCTGTCGCCATGAGGGTGGGGGCGCTGCTGCGGCTCTGCGCGCGCCCGGGGCCCCGGTACCTGCAGGGGCAGCGGCCGGGCCTGGAACCCGCCAGTATTTTTATTATGTGGAACACCGTGGACAGGTCAGGAGGGATTGATAGATTTTTATTTGTTTCTGAGGTTTTGAAGCTTCAATATCCCCAAATTTCTCCCCAAACTCACTATGGGTTTCCGGCAGAGCCTCCTCGATGTCAGCCTACAAGGGAAAAATGGTCTGGAATTGAGAATTTGGGGATTATGGAGTATTTGGGGTTTATGTGGACTTGTGTTTGTTATGGAAATGGGTTTTTGGAGGAGGATTTGGGGTTTTGAGGAGTTTGGTCTTTCTGGGGATTTGGGGCCTTTTGGTGGAGATTTGGATATTACCAGGTTTTGGATTTTTTAAAGGTTAATTTTAGGACCTGAGGTTTTTGGGAGAATTTTGAGTATTTGGAGGATTAGAGGTTTCTTGGGAATTTAGGGCTTTTTGGGGCTTTGTGTTTTTTTGGGATTTGAGGGAATAGTCACAGAACCACCAGGGTGGAAGAGACCTTCAAGATCATTGAGTCCAACCCCTGCCCCAAGACCTCAACTAGACCGCGGCATCGAGTGCCACATCCAGCCTGGTTTTATACACATCCAGAGATGGTGACTCCCCTCCTCCCCAGGCAGACCATTCCAGTACTTGATCACTCTTTCCATGAAAAGCTTTTACCTATTTTCAAACCAAATATCTTCTTGACACAGCTTGAGGCTGTGTCCTCTGATTCTGTCAGTCGCTGCCTGGAGAAAGAGACCAACCCCACCTGACCAGAGCCACCTTTCAGGGAGCTGTAGAGAGTGATAAGGTCAGCCCTGAGTCTCCTTTTCTCCAGGCTGAACAAGCCCAGCTCCCTCAGCCGTTCCTCACAGGGTTTGTGTTCCAAGCCCCTCACCAGCCTCGTTGCCTCCTCTGGACGCGCTCGAGCGTCTCAACGTCCTCCCTAAACTGAGGGGCCACAACTGGACACAGCACTCAAGGTGTGGCCTCAGCAGTGCTGAGTCCAGGGCAAGAATGACCTCCCTGCTCCTGCTGGCCACACCATTCCTGATCCAGGCCAGGGGCCTTTGGCCTTCTTGGCCACCAGGGCACACTGCTGGCTCATGTCCAGCTGCTGTCCATCAGTGCCCCCAGGTCCCTTTCTGCCTGGGCACTGTCCAGCCACATGACAGATGTTATCATTCACACCATCACAATCAGAAGCCAACTATTTCCTAATTACAGTTCATGAGAAGCCTTTCTTGGCCTATCAGCTTTTGTCACATCCTGCTGTCAGATGTCTTAAAGCCAATCATCTGCAATCAGCCCTGGTGGGTTCCATGACAATGCATCTTTCATAGCTCTATTTCTCCAAAGTATCTAGTCTGATTTGCAATGCCATTCTTTGAAACTTTTTTCTAGCTCCAGTTCTCTCTCAACAATATCTGTCATATTCCATGGCATATCTAAGTCAGCATTCCTTATCTCCAAGTTTGCACACAGATGCACATAGTGTGAGCCTTCTGGCAGGCTGAGAGAACTCTACCTCACAAATCCCATTTCCTCTCCCAAAAGCATCTCAAGGACACCCTCAGCCTCCCCAAGTACATCCCAAAAGGCCCCAGGACCCTTTTAAACCCATCCCCGTCATTCCATGAACCCCTAAAGCACCCAAAAGACTCTCTCAGACCCTCTCAAACACCCAAGGAACCCACAAATATTGCCCTCCCCCATTCCAGGAACACCCCAAAAAAACTAACACCCCCTTAAAACAAAGCTGCCCTATTCCAGGGACTCCCAAACCCCAAAACCACTTTTATGGACACCCCAATAACACCCAGTATCGCCCTAAACCAATGCCCGCCATTGCACGGGTCCCCAAATCACCTCAAAGACCCCCCTGTGCGCCAAAAGCACCTCAAGTACAAACTGCCCTAGAACACTTCAAAAAAATCCAGGCCCCCTAAACCAATCCCACTCATTCCAAGGATCCCCTAACAACTCCAAAGACTCTCTGACACCCACGAAAACACCTCAAGGAGCCCCAAAAATGTCACTTCCCGTCCTGGGACACCCGAAGAATGCAGAGAAACCCCCTAAACAAAACGTGCCCCATTCCAGGGACTCTCAACCCAAAACTAGCCCAAGGACACTCCAATAAAACCCTGACACCCCCATAAACCAACTCCCCTCATTCCAGGACTCCCAAAACCAAACCAAAGGACACCCCAAAAACCTCAAGGACCCCCATAACCAATCTCTACAATTCCAGGGACTCCCTGAACCACTCCAAGGTCATCCCAAAAAACCCCAGGAACCCCCTACATAACCCCAAAACCTCCACTGCCAGCACCCCAAAGCCATCTCAAGAACTCCCTCAACCACCACAAGGACACCCCAAAAAGCCCCAGGATCCCCTTAAACTAGTGCCCCTCATTCCAGGGATTCCCAAACCATCCCAAAGACTGTCTCAGACCCTCTCAAACACCTCAGGAACCCCCAAATGTGGCACTCGCCCACTCTATGGACACCCCAAAAACCACCAGGAACCCAAAAAAAGAAACCTCCCTGACGCCAGGGACTCCCAAAACCAACCCAAACACCCCAAAAACAGCCTAGGGACACCCCAGAGCACACAGAACCTCCTAAACCAGCTTCTCCCATTCCAGTTCCCCCCTTAACCCACCCTAACGACCCCCCAGCACTACAAAAACTACTCTCAAGGACGCCACAACAGCCTCAGGACCCCGATAAAGCAATCCTCCTAATGGCAGGGATCGAAATCACCCCAAAACCCCTCCCAGCAACACAAAACAACATGCACGACCTCCTCACGCACTACAAAGATACCCTAAAAAGCCCCAGGACCCCGCTAGTCCAAACCCGTCCACATTACAGGGATTCCGTAAACCAACCCAAGGACCTCCTCAGAAGCCAAAATGACCTCAAGGTCACCCCAAAAAACCCCAGGACATCCCTAAAATCCCCCCATTACAGGACCACCTTAAATCACCCCAAAGACCCTGCAGCACCCCAAACCCACCCTGGAGATCCCCCAAACCAGCCACCCTCAATTCCAGGGATTCCCCTCAGGGATTTCCCCCCCCACAAATTCCCGCCGCGGCCCCTCAGCAGCCCCTGGCTGGGTTTCCGCCGCCCTTCCCGCAGGAATTCCGCTTCCCAGCGCTTCAGCAGCACCTTCAGCTCCTGCTGCCGCTCCATGGCCGCAGGAACCGGGATCGGGATCGAAGATCTTGGATTGGGATGAGGGATCGGGATTTAGAGAGACTCGGTGGGGTCCCGAGAGTGGACTCAGACCGAACCTGCGGCTCCGGCCAAGCGACAACCAATAGAAAAGCAGGAATTAGTGATTGACAGCGAAAAGAGCCAATGGAAAAGCTACTTGTCAGAGCGTTTGCCCGCGACGCTATTGAGCCAATGAGAATTAAACAAAATAATGACAGACAGCTGTAAGATCGAATTGATTCGCCTGCAGGGTGTGACTCCCGCTCTCAGTGGTTGCGACAAAGCGCAGAAACGAAAGTGCAGCTTCCGAACGGGCTGGGGGCGAGTTGGGGCTGCGGTCGGGCGGTGAGTGCGGGGCGCCGTGTTGGGGGGGGCGGCAGGGCCGGTTTTGGAATTCCCTGAGGGGACATGGGGATAATTTTTCGTTCCCTGTGGGAATTTGAGATTCTCGGAGGGATTTGGCATCCTTGGGGGATTTTGGGGTGAGCCTGGTGGGGTGAGGGTACTTCGGGACCCTCTTTTTAGGGAGCTGCGCTGGAGGTACCGTCACAACCTTGCCCCCACCTTCTCCCACAGCTTCCCTTTTCTACGCGATATCCCTGGATTCGGAGTTTCCCGGGAATTCTCCCCTGGTGGTTCCGCATCCTAGAAGCGTGGAAAAACTCTTTATAAGCCACAAAAGAAGCTATAGGAGTAGGTATGCTTTTATTTAGCGTTGAGGTGCATGGGGGATAGCTCCTCCAAAACCATTCACGCCTTTGGCAACCTGCGCGTTTTCTTTTGTTCTCTACAAACTGGGACTACACAGTACACCTAATACACATTCACTGCCTGTCTCTGCTTCACATTAAAATTAACTCCATGCCTCTTTCTTTCTGCCCGTTGTTCCTTTCTGGTTTGTCTGGTGTTCAAATGTGGTTCTTTAGGATGAAGTAAATAGTATTCTTCTGAAATGAACTTTTCACTTTGCCACCTTGCCCATGCTTTCTTTTTCATCCTTTGGTCATATTTTGGACTTTGATACCAATTTTCCTGATTTCAGGGGTCTGAGGACTCCCTTAACCTGGGGTGCCTTTGTCCTTGCATCCTGTTTGTGCACTCCAGCTACTGACCTCACTTTGCAGCCTTGCTGTGCTCTTGTTTTTGTCAGCACTGTAAATTACAGTAAACACACAGTTTTGTCAGCCTCTTTTAATGAAAGCATTTCTTGATGCTTGATTCTTAATTCTCAGTTTCTCTGTCTCAGGGGTACCCGCAATTTCACCTAATTCCCACAGCGCCCCCAGAATCCATGGATTCTCTCGTTCTCCTCTGCGCCCGCTGCATCGTCACCCAGCGCCCTCTTCCCACCCTTCCTGCCCATCTCTATCCTGTCCTTTTCCAAGCGGCATTCCTGGATGGAAGACCCCTGGTCCTGCAGGATTTGGTGGCCACTTGGCCTTTCCCAGTGCTAAACTTGCAACGGCTTGTGGGGTGCCCAGATCTGCTCCCGGGTCATACCTGCATGAAATCTGTCCAGGCCGTCATCCAGGGCGTGGTGGCACAGCTCCGGCGGGAGCTGGAAGAGCCTGGCAGCCAATCCAGGTGGGTTTTGGGAATTCCAGCATGGCCACAACCTCCAATATCTCCAGGTATGTAGATGGTTTCTCCCTATTTTTTCCAGTGGGTGCCAGCTGCGTGTGCTGGATATGACTGTGTCCAGAAACAGTCCTGATAGGTGGACCATGGGTTTGGCCAAGGCTTGCATTGAGGTATCCAAGCACCAGCAGGAATTCCAGAGGCGCGGATCCAAGCAGCACAAAGGATGCTCTGGAGCCACCATGGCCAAGGCCAGTCTGCAGCACCCGGGCGTGGACATCCACGCTGACCTGGCCATCTTTGACACATCCTACGAGATGGTGCGCGACGCGCTCCAGATTGGAGCCGCCGGCCTGCTGCGCCTCAAGTGCCGCGAATTCAAAACAAGGAACATCTCGGCATCCCAGATCGTGACTTTGCTGGAATCTCTGGATCCATCCTGTCTGTGGAGGGTGGATCTGTGCAAGTTGGGATTGACCAGGCTTTCGGTGATCCTGCCGCACCTCACACGCTTCCTGGAGCTGCGCAGCCTCAAGCTGCAGGGCGTCAATGTGGACGTGTGGAACAAGACTCCGGAATCGGCCATGAGAATCCATTGCCTGGATGGGAAGCTGGGAATGCTGCCCAGCCTCCGGGAGCTCAACCTAGTATACGCCGAGCTCCATGGGAATCTGCGCCAGATCCTCTGGTGAGTTCCACATTCCTTTTCTGCTCTGGTTGGATTTTTAAGGGTTGGGCTCAAGGATCTTGGGGGTCATTTCCAAGCTGAGTGATCCTGTGGTTCCAGGATTTCATTATCTCAGTGTTCCCATGATTCTGTTATCCCAACAGTTCGTGACTCCATTGTCCCAAAAATCCCTGATCCCAGAATTCTGTGATTCCAGGATTCCCAATGGCTGAACTTCAGGATCTTGGAGGTCTTTTCCAACCTTAGTGATCCCATGATTCCAAGATTTCGTTATGCCAATATTCCCATGATCCCATTATCCCAGTAGTTCATGAGTCAACGTTTCCATTATCCCATAAACTCACAATCCCAAAATTCCATATTGCCAGGATTCCCAAAGTTTGGGCTCAATGGTCCCTGAGATCTTTTCCAACCTCAGTGATCCCAGGTTCCCATGATCTCATTATCCCAATACTTCAGGACTCCAGGATTCCATGATCCCATAATTCCTTGATTCAAGAATTCCCAAAGGTTGGACTTGATGATCCTGAAGCCTTTTCCAACAGTAATGGCTCCATGACCCCATAACTCCATGGTCCCATAATTCCATAACTCTGTGATCCCAAGACCCCATAACTCCACAATTCCACAAGCCCCTGGCTCCATGATCCCATAATCCCAGGATTCTCAAAGCCTGAACTTCGAGATGTTGCCCAACATCAGTGATGCCATTATTTCATGATTCCATGACCCCATGATTCCAAAATCCCAGGATTTTTAGAGTTCAAACTCAATGTTTTTGGAGCTCTTCCGCAACCTCATCCATCCCACAATCCCACGATTCCAGGGATGCAATCCCAGCTCTCATTCCCCCTGTTTCCCCAGGAATCCTGAGATTTCCAAATCCTCCCTTGGGCCTCACCTCTCCCTTTTCCCTCCTGCCAGTGATCTCCAGGCTCCGTTGGAAAACTTGCAGTTGGCCTTCTGCTCCCTCCTTCCCGCTGACCTCGCCTTCCTCTCCCAGAGCATCCACGCTCCAGCCCTCCAAATGTTGGTTTTGAGTGAACATGACATCTCCCAAGGCTTCCTGGAACCGCTCCGGCTACTCCTGGAGGAAACCTCGGCCTCGCTGCTTCACCTGGATCTCATGGAATGCTGCATAGCCGACTCCCACCTGGCCACGCTGCTCCCGACACTCCTGCGCTGCTCCCGCCTGCGCTTCCTGGGACTCTACGGCAATCCCCTGTCCATGGCCGCGATCAAGGATCTGCTCCAGAAAACCTTGGAGATGCCGGATCTCCACTGGGTTGTGTATCCTGACCCCCACGAGGGCTACATGCCAGCGCTGCTGGGCCGCAGTCGGGAATTTCCGCAGGATTCAGAGTTTTTGTCACCAGTCAAGGCGGAGATTTCCCAGCTGCTGGAGAATTCCGGAAGAACTGATCTTGTCTGGACTACCAATCTCTTCTGCAAGGAAACCTGGCTCTACTTGTCCTGGTGATTTGGGAAAACCTCCTTGCCCATCCAGGCTGGACGTTTGCCTTGTTGACTCATCTTTGGGCACACAGGGACAGGCTGTTCCTGTAACCTCATGATCTCTGTTTTGACCCACGCCCACCTTTCCTGAACACCTTTGTTTTTCAGGGCTGCTTCCCAAGGAACTCTCTAAATAAATCACCTAAATAAGCCAAAGTCTGCTGTCTGGAAATCCAATGTAAAACTCTTATTGATGTTCCTCCTGATTTCACCCAATATCGACAACTCTATAATTTCATGATCCCTGTGCCCCAAGCAGCCTCCAACCACCACATCTCCCACCAGCCCATCTCTATTTACAAACAACAGATCTCACATAGTCCCTCCCCTGGTGAGCTCACCCACCAGCTGCAACAAAAAGTTGTCCTCCACACACTGCAAAAATTTCCTGGCCTGCCTTTTTTTTGGCTGTATTAAGTTTCCAGCAGATGTCTGGCAGGTTGAACTCGCCTCCAAGAAGAATGGCTGATGATCCTGAAACATTCTCCAGCTGCTTATACAATAGATTTTTCACCTCTTCTTCCTGGTTGGGTGGACGGTAACAGACTCCCAGTAGGATGTCAGCCTTGTTGGCCTTGCCCTTAATTCTTACCCACAGGCATTCAACTCCACTGTCATCAGTTTCAAAACCCATGGCATCAAAAGCCTCCCTAATCTAAAGGGCCACCCCTCCACCTCTTCTCCCTTTCCTGTCTCTTCTGAAGAGTTTGTAGCCATCCAGTGCAGCACCCCAGCTGTGTGAGTCATCCCACCACGTTTCTGTGATGGTGACTACATCACAGCTCTGCTGTTGCACCATGGCTTTCAGCTCTTCTTCTTTGCTGTTCTCCTCTTCCATTCACAATTAATCTCAGCAACCAAAGGGACTGAGGAAAAGACCACCTGTGCTCCTGTCCTATCAACCACTTAACCCAGTGCTCTAAAGTCCCTTTTAATTCTCCTGATGCTCCTCTTTTCCATCTCATCACTGCCAGCCTGGAGTTTCAGCAGTGGGTAATAATCAGAGGGCTGGATCAGCCCAGGGAGTCTCTCAGTGATATCCTGTACCCGGGCCCCAGGGAGGCAGCACAGCTCCCTGTGGGATGAGTCCTGTCCACATGTGGGGCCCTCTGTTCCCCTCAGAAGGGAGTCACCCACCATGATTACCCTGCTTTTCTTTTTGTGTCAGAGGTGCTGGTCTGTCTTTCAGACGAATCATAATGGGGAGGCTCACTGGGAAGATAATTTTCATCTAAATCATCATCTAAACCATCTGTCCGCCTCTCTAGATGCTGGGCCTGAGACCTATTCTGAAGTGGCACCTGCCTAGGGCTTGTGGGCCAGGAGGAATTATTACTGTTACTATTATTATTATTACTAAGTGGGCCAGGAGGAATTATTACTATTACTATTATTATTATTATTATTATTATTATTATTATTTTATTTTATTTCTATTTTTATAATTATTAGTATTGCCTCCCTGAGCAAGGACCCATTTCCACTCCTCTTCGTTTCCCAGGTCCCCTCCAATTGCCTGACACTGGGAAGTTTGGGAGTCCTCTGACTCTTGGTTGGGCTCCCTCAGAGATAGAAGGGATGAACTCCAGCAATCTATTTCCCTTTCACTTTCCCTGACACTCCTTAGTCTTTCCACGTCCTCTCTAAGCTGGGACAGCAGTGAAAGGAGATCGTTCAGCTGTTCACACCACAGAACCCTGGAACCACTGATCAGCTCAAACACTGCGGGCAGGAATGGCTCTGCACAGACTCATCCTTTCCCCAGGGTTCCATTTGGTTACACTGACTTGTACCAACCCCAGTTTTCCATGGTGTAAAAACCATTCCTAACAGAAACCCCAAACCAAGTGGACAATAGAAACACAGCAAACAACACACAGCAAACCTCACTAGTGTGAAAACCTGCAGCCCTGCCTGCTCGCCCTGCCTGCGCCAAGTGCCGCGCAGAAACTGCCGTGCCATGGCCCTGTCTGCCCGCCCCGGGTCGCTGCGGGACAGCCCAAGAAGAGCAGGACCCCGCTGAAACAAACCTGCCCCATTCCAGGGTCTCCCAAAACCAACTGAAGGACCCTCTCAGACTTCAAAACGACTCCGAAGACACCTGCAGCAACCCAACAATCACTCTTCAGGACACCCTAGAAATCACCTCTACCCCCCAAACTAGTCCCGTACATTGTAGGGATCCCAAATGACCCCATAGATTCCCCCGGTAGTGTAAAACTATCTATAGAACACACCAAAACAATGCAGGACCCCTGAAAATGAACTTCCTCTTCTCCTGGGACCTCCAATACTATCCCACCCCTCCCATCACCCCAAAAGCAGTTCAAGGACTCCCTCAAAGAACCCGAAGAACACCCTAAAAACCCTAGGACCCCGAAACCAAATCGCCACATTAGGACCGTCCTAAACCACCCTAAAGACTCCCCAGCACCGAAAAACTACCTCCGGGAGCCCCAAACCAGCAACCGCCCCGCCAAATTCAAGTGATTCCCCTCAGGGATTTTCCCCCTCACAAATTCCCGCCGCAGCCCCTCAGGAGCCCCTGGCTGAGTTTCCGCCGCCGTTCCCGCAGGAATTCCGCTTCCCAGCGTTTCAGCAGCACCTTCAGCTCCTGCTGCCGCTCCATGGCTGCGGGAACCGGGATCGGGATCGGGGATCGCGATCGGGATCGACATGGAGGAAGATTCGGTGGGGAATTCGCCTCAAAGCGACCCTCCCGCTTCTGCCCAGCGCCAACCTAAAGGATAGCAGGGCGTAGTGATTGACAGCTAAAAGAACCACTAGAAAGGCGGACTGTCAGAGCGCTTGGTCACAATGCTGTTGAGCCAATGACAACTAAATAAAACAATGACAGACAGCTGTAAGATCGAATTAATTCTCCTCCAGGCTGCATTTCGCTCGCTGACTGGTTGCAACAAAGCGCAGACAAGGAAGTGAAGCTTCCGAACTGGCTGCGGAGCGAGTAGGGGTCGCCAGCGGTAAATGGGTGGGGGGCGTCATGTTAGGGGGTGCGGCTGGGCCGGTTTTGGGGATCCCTGAGGGACTTTGGGATAACTTTGGGATCCCGGTGGGAATTTCGAGATTCCCGGAGGAGTTTGGCATCGGTAATGGATTTTGGGTTGCCCCTTGCGGGGTGGGGGTACTCCGGGACCCTCTTTTTGGGAAGCAGCACTGGGCGTACCCTCACAACACCGCCTCCGCCTTCTCCCACAGCTTCTCTTTTCGCGATATCCTTGGATTCGGAGTTTCCTGGGAATTCGTCCATGCTGCTTCCGCATCCTAGGGGTGAAGGGCAGAAAAACTCTATAACCCACAGAATAAGTTATAAGAATAGGTATGTATATATTCTGTGCTGAGGTGCATGGGGGATAGCTCCTCCAAAACCGTGCCCATCTTTGGCGACCTGCGCCTCTCCGTTTATTCTCTACAAACTGAGACTGCACAATTTTCTCAATACACATTCATTGCCTGTTTCCTCTTCATAATAAAATTAACTCCACGCCTCTTTGCGGCTGCGCATTATTCCTCTCTGATCGCTCTGGTGTTCAAATGGGGTTCTTTGGGATGAAGTAAATAGTCCTTCCGCTCAGATGAATTTTTCACCTTGCCTCCTTGCCCATGCTCTTATTTTCGTCCTTTGGTCATGTTCCAGACATTAATACCAGTTTTCCTGGTTTCAGGGGTCTGAGGACCCCCTTATCCTGTGATGCCTTTCTCCTTGCATCCTGTTTGCGCACTCCAGCTCTTGACCTCACCTTGTAGCCTTGCTCTCCTCTTGTTCTTGTAAGTACCATAAATTACAGTTAACACATGGTTTTGTGAGGCCCCTTTTAGTTAAAGCATTTCTTGATGTTTGATTCTTAATTCTCAATTTCTCAGGGTACGCCTCCATTTTAACCTAATTTCCACAGACCCCTGGAATCCATGGATTCCCTCCTTTTCCTCTGCGCCCGCCGTGTCGTCGCCCAGGGCCCTTTTCCCACCCTTCCCAACGATCTCTATCCTGTCCTTTTCGAAGCGGCATTCCTGGATGGAAGACCTCTGGTCCTGCGGGATTTTGTGGCTTCTTGGCCTTTCCCAGTGCTCAACTTCCAGCGGCTCGTTGGGCACCTGGAGCTGCTCCAGGAGCACGACGGCCAGCTCTGCGAGGCCCTCATCGAGGCCGTGGTGTTGCTGCTCTGGAGGGAGCTGGAAGAACCCGGTTGCAATTTCAGGTGGGTTTCTGGGAATTCCAGCATGGCTACAACCTCCATTCCTCCAATTACTCCATCTGTCCCTGCGGGTTTTCCTGATGGTTTGTTATTGCTGGGTTAAGAACTGGCTGGATGGCCAGACTCAGAGTGCTGGTGAACGATGCTGCATCCAGCTGGGGATCAGTCACCAGTGGTGTCCTTCAGGGGGCTGTGCTGAGCCCAGTTCTGTTCAATATTTTTACTGATTGCATGGATGAGGGTATTGAGACTTTCATTAGTAAATTTGGAGATGACACTAAGCTGGGACTGTGTGTCAATCTGCTGGAAGTTAGAAGGGCTCTGCAAAGAGGCCTGGAACAGTTGGATGGATAGGCAGAGTCCAATGGGATGAAGTTTAATAGGTCCAAGTGCTGAGACCTGCATTTTTGCCAAAATAACCCCCTGCAATGTTACAGGCTGGGGGTGGTGGCTGGACAGTGCTCAGGCAGAAAGGGACCTGGGGACAGCAGCTGAACATGTGCCAGCAGTGTGCCCTGGTGGCCAAGAATTTTAATGGTTCCTGGCCTGGACCAGGATTGGTGTGGTCAGCAGGAGCAGGGAGGTCATTCTTCTCCTGGACTCAGCACTGCTGAGGTCATACCTTGAGTGCTGTGTCCAGTTCTGGCCCTTCAGTTTAGGGAGGACGTTGAGATGCTTGAGCACATCCAGAGGAGGCAACGAGGCTGGTGAGGGGCTTGGAACACAAACCCTGTGAGGAACGGCTGAGGGAGCTGGGCTTGTTGAGCCTGGAGAAAAGGAGACTCAGGGCTGACCTTATCACTCTCTACAGCTCCCTGAAAGGTGGCTGTGGTCAGGTGGGGTTGGTCTCTTTCTCCAGGCAGCAACTGACAGAACGAGACTACACAGTCTCAAGCTACGTCAAGGGAAAATTAGGAAAAATTTTTTCATGGAAAGAGTGATCAAATATTGGAATGATCAGCCCAGGGAGGTGGTGGAGTCACCATCCCTGGATGTGTTTAAAACAAGGCTGGATGTGCAACTCGGTGCCATGGTCTAGTTGGGGTGTTGAACTTGGGTTGGACTCGATGATCTTGAAGGTCTCTTCCAACCCAGTGGTTCTTTGAATTCTGTGAATTATTCCCATTTTTCCAGCCTGCGCATGCTGGACATGACCGGACTCTCGGATTCTGTGACTGGCCACACTATCACCGGGTTGAGCATCTGGTCCAGCACTGAGATTTTTGCCAGGGCTTGTGTGGAGGCGTCCACAAACCAGCGGGAATTCCGGAGGCATGGACCCGAGCAGCACGACGGCTGCTCCGGAGCTGGCACAGCCGTGGTCTCTCCGCAGCCCCCAGGTGTGGATATCCACACAGACCTGTTTGTCAATGAAATGTCCTACGATATCGTGTGCGATGCGCTCCAGACCCAAGCTGCCAGTCCACTGCGCCTCAAGTGCCGCGAATTCACAGCGATGAACATTGTGGCAGCCGAGATTGTGATTTTGTTGGAATCTCTGGATCCATCCTTTCTACGGAAGGTTGTACTGTTCTACAATAGTTTGGAATTGACTGGGCTCTTGGTGATCTTGCCGCACCTCTTACGCTTCCCGGACCTGTGCAGCCTCAAGGTCCAGTGCAACGACGTGGACGTGCAGCACTTGACGCCAGAATCAGCAATAACAATCCACAACGTGGCCAGGCAGCTGGGAATGCTGCCCAGACTCCGGGAGCTCAGCCTGGAATACAACCAGCTCTCTGGGAATCTGTGCCAGATCCTCTGGTGAGTTTCCCATGAAGCAGAGACTTCCCGTGCTCTGGGGGGGATTCCCAAGGGTTGGGCTTATGGATCTTGGGCATCTCTTCCAACCTCAGTGATCCTATGATTCCAGGATTTCATTATGACAATATCCCCATGATCCCATGATTTCATTATCCCAGTAGTTCATGACTCAACATTTCCATTATCCCATAAATTCATGATCCCAAAATTCCATGACTCCAGGATTCCCAAAATTTGGGTTTTGAGGGTGAGGATGAGTCTTGAGGGTTTCTTCCAGCCTGAAGTATCCATTGATTCCAAGATTTCATTATCCCAATATTCCCATGATCCCATTATCGCAATAGCTCCTGAATCAATGATTCCGTCATTCCATAATTCCATGATCCCAAAATTCCGTAATTCCAGGATTCTCAAAGGCTGAACATCAGCCTCTTGGAGATCTTCTCCAATCTAAGTAACCCCATGATTCCAAGATTTCATTATCCCAATATTCCCATAATTCCATTATCCTACTCCTTGATTCCAGAATACCCCAAAGTCTGGGCTCAATGGTCCCTGAGATCTTTTCAAACCTTAGTGATCCCTGGTTCCTATGATCCCATTATCCCAATAGACCAGGACTCCATGATTCCATGATCCCATAATTCCTTGATTCCAGGATTCCCAAAAGTTGATCCTGAACCCTTTTCCAACACTAACTGCTCTGTGACGCCGTATCTCCATGATCCCATAATTCCATGACTCCCTGATCCCATATCCCATGATCCCATAATTTCATCACTCCGTGATCCCCAGACCCTGTAACTCCACAACTCCACAATTCCCTGGCTCCATGATCCCATAATCCAAGGATTCTAAAAGCTTGAATTTGGAGATTTTGCTCAACCTCAGTGATGCCATTGTTTCATGATTCCATGATCTCATAATTCCAAAATCTCAAGATTTGTCAGGGTCAAATTTGATGAGTCTTGGAGATGGTTCCCAACTTTATCATCCCATGGCTCCATGATCCCATCATTCCACGTTTCTACAACCATGAACCTCATGGTCTTGGAGATTTTGTTCAACATCAGTGATGCCATTGTTCTGTAATTCCAAGACCCCATAATTCCAAAATCCAAGGATTCTCAGGGATCAGACTTGTTCTTGGAACTCTTTCCCAACGCTCCCATCCCACAGTCTCACGATTCCACAGATGCAATCCCAGTTCTCATTCCCCGCGTTTCCCTCAGGAATCCCAACATTTCCAGCTCCCACCAATCCTCCCTTGGGCCTCACGTTTCCCTTTTCCCTCCCAGCAACCTCCAGGCTCCGTTGGAAAGCTTGGAATTGGCCTTCTGCTCCCTCCTTCCCGCCGACCTCGCCTTCCTCTCCCAAAGCTTCCACGCTCCAGCTCTTAAAAGGTTGGATCTGAGCGGCCACGACATCTCCCAGGGCCTCCTGGAGCCGCTCCGGCTGCTGCTGGAGGAAACCTCGGCCTCGCTGCTGTACCTGGATCTCATGGATTGCCACATGGCCGACTCCCACCTGGCCGCGCTGCTCCCGACGCTCCTGCGCTGCTCCCACCTGCGCGTCCTAAGGCTCCACGGCAATTCCCTGTCCACGGCCGCGATCAAGGATCTGCTCCAGAGAACCTTGGATCTGCCACATCTCCACCTGGTCGTGTATCCTTACCCCATGGATTGCTACAAGCCACGGCCACCGAACTCTGGTTGGGATTTTGTAAAGGATAAAGAGCTTTTTGCGGCGGCCAAGGCAGAGTTTTCGCAAATCTTGGTGAATTCCAGGAGAACCGACCTCATTTGGACTGACAATCTCGATGGCCACGAAGCCCCAGACTTCTGGTGATTTGGGAAAAGCTTGGGGGCAGGAAAAGTTCAGAGCCTCCATTGAAGAGAAGCGCCGTCTCATTACTGAAACCCGGGTGTTTTCTGCCTCATCCTGGTGCTTTTCTGCCTCATTCCAGTGTTTTTTCCTTTCCTTTTGGCACTTTTCTGCCGGCTTTTGTTAATTTCCCACCTCATCCTGATGCTTTTCAGCCTCATTCTGGTATTTTTCTGTGGTTTTGTAGTTTTTCTGACATGTTTTGCAGTTTTTCTACCTGATCCCGATATTTTTCTCCTCCTTCCGATATTTTCTCCCTCATCCCAGTATTTTTTTGCCTCATCCCACCATTTTTTTGCCTCATCCCACCATTTTTCTCCCATTTCATTATTTTTCCAGCCTGTCCAAGTGTTTTTTCTAGCCCATTGTGATATTTTTCTGCCTCATCTCAGTATTTTTCTATCACATTTCATGATTTTTCCAGCTCAGCCCAGTGTTTTTTCCATCAGGATTGGCTTTGCAAGGCCCAATTCCAGGAGGCTCCAAGGCTGGATTCCATGGGAAGCTGCCGGAAGAGTCTCCTATGTCCAGCAAATCCCATTGGGAACAGCAACAGCACCTCTGGAATAAGAATTGTGTCAGAAGCAGCTAATCATAGCACAGCTGGAATTCCGGAGCAGCAGTGTGGGAAAGGAACAACTCCAGAGATGATTCCAAGGTGCTGGAGTGGAAATGCCCAAAATTCCGTGGTGAATCCAAAGGGAAGCTCATCCTGGAGCTGCATCTTGGGAGGGACCTGCCAATTCATGGAAAAAGGAGCAGATTCCTGGCAGGAATCCCACGGTGGAAAAAACCTTTGGAGCAGGATCTTCCTGATATATTGGCCCCTTGGAAAAATCCATGAGGAATTGTCTTCCATGGGAACAACACACTGGAGAAATCCATGGAAAACTCCTGCCATGGAATGGATTTTGCATTTTAAAATGCATTGAAAACTGACCTTGGGATGGATTAATGGAGAAATCTTTGGAAAACCCCCCTAGAATGGTCCCAGCTCCCAGCGCTGCTGGAGGGACTGAGGGAAAGCTAGGAAAGAGTGAACTGGGGGAGGGAAAAGTTGGATTTGGGGTCTTGTTATCCTGCTGTGATCCTGCTGGAAAGAAACTCATCCTATCGCAGCTCCTGAGTCTGTTTGCCCGGACGGGATTTGCTGAGGGATCTTTCCCAGTCTTTATTCCTATCCTTAAATCCTCCATGTTTTCCTTAATTTCCACCTCATTATGGACTTCTCCCACCTAATCCTGGTGGTTTTCCACCTCATTCCGGGGTTTTTTCACTTTTTACTGCTGTTTTCCTGTAGGAATCCTTAAAATCAGAGGGTTTTGGGAAAGCTGCAAAACAGCAGGCTTCAGAGAGAACAGAACTGCAATTAGAGCTCAGCGGAAAGAATAAGGCACGTCAGCAGAAAAGTTATGGGAGATATAGAAAGCAAACACATAGAACAATGGTCTGTGTATTAATGCTTGGCTAGAATAACTCTAAGCTGCAGAAAAGCATATCTAGCAAGATATGAGAAAGGTCTAAGCTTAATAATGGAGCTCAGTGCACTGTATTTTAAGGCTTACAAGCAGGTATGGTATTCTAAATAAGCAAGCATTGTTTTAACCAAAGGTACATGTAGTTACAGTGTTGGATAGAACTACTGTCAATATGCTTTTGCTTTTCTGACGGGTCAAAAAACTTTCAAAGTGTGTTGTAATATCTCATTCGGCGGCTGCTGCCAAGCACATGAGCTGCTGTGAGCTGCTGTCCCAAGTATACAATGAGTCTGATGCTTGGAAGGAAAGAAATAATAATAAAGCAGCTTGAGATGTGTTCCACAGCAGTCCCGTCCTCTTTCTCATTCTGTGCATAAACCTGTGGCCGGCATTATTTTCCTACCTCTTTTTAGTGAGTTTTGCCTCATCCCGATATTTTTTCACCTTTCCCCAGTGATTTTCCACCTTTTCCCAGTGTTTTTTCCCTTAACCTGGTGGTTTTCAGCCTCATTTTTCTATTTTCCCTTAATCCCAGTGTTTTCCTACCTCATGTCACTGTTTTCTTCCTCATTTTGGTGTTTTTCCAGCTTATTTTGGGATTTTTTCCTCATTCCATTCTCTTTCCTCTCATTCTGGTGTTTTTTCCCCCTCATATAGGTTGTTTTGCACCCCATTTTTTTTTCCTGTTTGCCTTATCCCAGTATATTCCCCATCATATAGGTGTTTTTCCAATTCATTTTTGGTATTATGAGCCTTATTCTGTTAGTTTCCATCTCATTTTGGTGATTTTGTTCTCATCTCAATATTTTCCCCCTCATTCTGGTGTTTTCCTCCTCATTTTGGTTATTTTCCACCTCATTTTGGGTTTTCTTTTGTCTTATCCCAATATTTTCCCCTCTCATCCTGTCGGTGGTTTTCCACTTCTTTTTGATGTTTGGGGCCTTATTCTGTCAGATTCCTACAGAATTGTGATATTTTTCTCTTATCCCTCTGGTTTTCCCTACATCCAGGTGGTTTTCCACCTCATTTTCTTATTTTTTGCCTCATCCCAATGCTTTTCCACTATGTCCTGGTGGTTTTCCGCCTCATTTTGGTGTTTTATAACCTCACTTTATAACCTCACTGGTGCTTTTCCACAAAATTTTGGTCTTTCGGGCCAAAGTCTAATGGGTTTTTGCCTTAGTTTTGGTATTTTTCCACTCCATATCTTTTTTTTAATCCTCATTTTGTTATTTCAGCTGACTTTGGAATTGCTCCCATAATTTTCATGTTTTCACCTAATTTTGGTATTTCCCCCTCATGTTGGTGTTCCCCCCTCATTTTGGTGTTTTCCCCCTCATCTTGATATTTTCCCGCCTCATTTTGCTGTTTCTTCCCCCTCATTTAACATTTTTTCCCCTCATCCTGATACTTTTCCCCCTCATTCTGCTGTTTTTCCAGCCCATCCCAGGTATTTTTCTACCTCATCCTGGTGATTTTGCCCTCATCCTGTGAGATGTTACATAGCGATTGGTGTCATTATGAAAATACACCATGGAATCTATATAAACAAGAATACTGAATCCAAAGTAAAGCATGAACATGAGAGACAGGAAAATTGTTAGATTTTAACAAATTATATTTGTTTAAATCACTTTGCTGTAAACTGTTGGCTTTTTGTTTTTAGGTATTTTTTTGTTATTTTGTCACTATAATTATGAATTGTATCCACTTTTCATGTATAAGGAAAACACAGGCTTGTCTGAACATGAACAGACTTTTCACTGCTGTTACCTGCTCGCTAGGAGTGTAACCTGACAACATGTTCGAACCTTGTCCAGACCTGGTGGAGACTTGTAACTACTGCTACTTGAATGGTAGCCAGCGTCCTTGGGCTAGCTCAGGCTTGTACCCCAGCTCTGTAAGCACGACACAGCCCCACCAGAAACTGCTTTTAAAAGGGGCAGTGACCAGGGATAGGACGCACATGTTGGCAGAGTGTGGATTTCCTGCATCCCCAGCGCTGCTTGCCCGTTCCTTATCAAAGCATTAATAAATTGCCTTATTGATTGACCTACCCGATTGTGGTGAGTAAATTTATAACAAATTTGGTGACACAATGAATTTCCATATCTCGTAGAACAACTGATTCCAGGGGAGTGCCCCAACTTTGCTGGCCTCGGGTGACTGTTGGCCTCCCCTGGGATAGGAAATTCATAAAACAGATAGGACACAGGCAAGGAATTCAAGCTCCCAAAGGAAAACTGCAGTAAATTACCCGTAATTTCTTGTGCACAAAGATCCAGGCAAGGACACTGGACTGTAAGTATCGCTTGGTTGGGTGGTGTTTGACCGGTCTATGTTTGAGATGTAACATTGTTATGAGCGCAGAGTTCTTGCAGCCTCCTTTGCGACTTCTTGCGAGAGAAGCAGCAGGCAAAGGAATTAAGCGAGTGAAGAGGAGACTTTTAAATAAAATCGGGGGCTGGCAGTGTTTGTTGAGGGGGCTTAAAATAAAGCAGGGGCCAGAAGCGTTTGTCGAAGGGATTTTGTTTAAAAGGTCGGGGGCCAGAGGCACTGAAGGCACCAGTCGGGAATGGGTCAGGTTTGTAAGAAACCTCGAGACCCAGGTACAAAGGGTTCAGATAAGAACTAGGGCTCACATAAGAACTGGGGTACAAAGGATAAAAGGAGCACATTACCAGATATTCGTCAGGACAGTCCCCTGTGGATCATGTTAAAACATTGGGACTATCGGGAAGAGAGAAAAAAGTAAGGAATGAAGGATTCAGTACTGTATGGTTACATGGACCAGGGAAATGATAAGACCTGGCAATTTGTTTTGGTCCACATATGGGTCTTTTGAGGGTTGGATATGTCAGGCACTGAACAAACACATAAAACAGAAAAAACCTTTTAATCGAGAAGAAAGCGAGTATGCAATGTATTGGTGGGGGAACGGGCCATCACTATTACATGTTGTAAAAACTAAAGGGTGCTATATTGCAGTAAGTTGTTGTTTTATATTTTGCACTAGTGGTTTGTTCAGTATTCCCCTGAGTCTGTGGAGTTGGTTCAGCCCTCCCTTTGCCCTCCCCTTTGGCTATGTCCCATTATGGTTATGGTTCAGTTCCTCTCCTCCCCTCCCACTGAGTTTAAAATTCCCGACCATGCTGTCCTCTCTCTCTTTCCCTCTGGAATCTGTTTGGGAATAAATCTGTGGACTGTATCCCAGGAAAAGGAGCCTCCTTTGTCTTTTACCTTTGTCCTTGTTGGCTCGTCATTCTCCCATGCTCCAGAGCTAGCCCAAAAGGACTGGGGAGAAGAAAGAACCAACAGCTGACATCCAACACGAGGGCCTCTGCGACCTCTGAGACCCCATGCAGCAGCTGGAAATCAACATCTGGATTAAAGGAGTTTTTGGACTATCAGATACTTTGGTGGCAGCGAGCTGCTTTTTGTGCTGCAAGCGCCTACAAGGATTGGACTGGCAGCCTATCTCAGCCCAAGACTGGTCTGTCCAGACAAAGTGTCATCACACAGCACTTACAGGATGGCCAGGGGTTCAGACCCAGCCACCTCGGGTTTAGGAGGGGTAGGTCATATATGACCAACCTGATCTCCTTTGATGACCAGGTGAGGGTCTGGTGGATGCAGGAAAGGCTGTGGATGTTGTGTACCTGGACTTCAGCAATCCCTTTGAAAGTGCCACACCCTGGAAAAGCTGCAGCCTACAGCTTGGACAGGAGCACTCTTTGCTGGGTTAAGAACTGGCTGGATGGCCTGCCCAGAGAGTGCTGGTGAATGGTGCTGCATCCAGCTGGGGATCAGTCACCAGTGGTGTCCCTCAGGGGGCTGTGCTGGGGCCACTCCTGTTCAATAAGTTTATTGATGACATGGATGAGGGTATTGAGTCTTTCATTAGTAAATTTGCAGATTACACTAAGCTGGGAGCATGTGTCCATCTGCTGGAAGGTAAGAGAGCTCTGAAAAGACACCTGGAATAGTTGGATGGATAGGCGGAGTCCAATGGGATGAAGTTTAGTAAGTCCGAGTGCTGAGACCTGCATTTTTGGCAAAATAACCCCCTGCAGTATTACAAGCTGGGGACAGTGTAGCTAGACAGTGCCCAGGCAGAAAAGGACCTGGGGGCACTGATGGACAGCAGCTGGACATGAGCCAGCAGAGTGCCCTGGTGGCCAAGAAGGCCAATGGCCCCTGGCCTGGATCAGGAATGGTGTGGCCAGCAGGAGCAGGGAGGTCATTCTTGCCCTGGACTCAGCACTGCTGAGGCCACACCTTGAGTGCTGTGTCCAGTTGTGGCCCCTCAGTTTAGGGAGGACGTTGAGACGCTCGAGCGCGTCCAGAGGAGGCAACGAGGCTGGTGAGGGGCTTGGAACACAAACCCTGTGAGGAACGGCTGAGGGAGCTGGGCTTGTTGAGCCTGGAGAAAAGGAGACTCAGGGCTGACCTTATCACTCTCTACAGCTCCCTGAAAGGTGGCTGTGGTCAGGTGGGGTTGGTCTCTTGCTCCAGGCAACAACTGAGAGATCCACAGGACACAGTCTCAAGACGCATCAAGGGAAAATTAGGTTGGCTACTAGGAAAAAGTGTTTTATGGAAAGAGTGATCATGTACTGGAACGGTCTGCCCGGGGAGGTGGTGGAGCCACCATCTCTGGATGTGGCACTCGATGTCATTGTCTAGTTCAGGTGTTAGAGCAGGGGCTGGAGTTGATGATCTTGAAGGTCTCTTCCAGCCCAGTGATTCTGTGAATTCTGTGAAAAGTCCATCAAATCCCAAAAAACCCCAAATCCCAAAAATCCCAAATCACCAGAAAACCTCTAATCCTCCCAAAACCCAAATCCCCCCATAACTCCAAACCCCATATTCCATTTCCCAAAACTCCCAAACTATAAAAAAATCCAAATCTCAAAAAATCCCCCAAATCACAAAAAATCGTCAAATCCCCAAAAAACACTATCTCCCAAAACCCCCAAATACCACTAAAAATCCCAAATCCCAAACACCCCAAATCGCAAGAAAAATCCCAAATTCCAGGAAAACTCCAAATTCCACAAAAACCCCAAATCCTCCATGCGCCCCAAATCCACAATTCCAGGCCATTTTTACCTTCCAGGCTGATATCCAGGAGGCTCTGCAGGAAACCCATAGTGAGTTTGGGGAGAAATTTGGGGATTTTGGACCTCCAAGGAAAAAACAACAACAACAAAAAAAATCTATCGATCCCCATTGACCTGTCCATGGTGATCCATATAATAAAAGTACCGGGGCCCCGGGCGCGCACAGAGCCACAGCAGCGCCCCCACCCTCATCGCGACAGCCACCGGCAACCCCCGACACGGCCGGGCCACCTCCCTGTGGCGACAGGCGACAGCGATAGCAGCGCCACCGGTGCCAGCCGGAAGTGGCACCTGGGGGAGCGGAATGTGTGCGCACCTCGGGTGGTGCGGCGGGGAAAAGGTTCCGGAGGAAGGCGGAAGTGGAAGGAGACGGGCCGGGGGTGGGCTGCCCCGCCGCTATAGGAGGACCTATAGATCTCCAGGCCCTACAGACCCCCTCCAGAGCTTCCCTATAGAGACTCGGACCCCTAAAGAGCCTCAGTGACCCCATAAAAATCCCCTATAGGCGGCTCCTTGTGTCGCACACCCTCATAGATCCCCTGTAGGTCCCCCCACCCTCAGTTTCCCGCCATTTTCCCGTCTAGGCCCTCAGGGCCCCACAGGCACCGGGAGAAGCAGCGGGATGAGGGAAAAAGTTTGGAAATAAGCGGGAAAATATCGGAATGAGGTAGAAAAACTCCTGGGATAGGGTGGAAAAATAGTGGGATGAGGGAAAATGTACCAGAATGAGGGGAAGAAATGTTAAATGAGGGGGGAAAAGCAATAAAATGAGACAGGAATATATCAGGATTAGAAGGAAACACCAAAATTAGGTGAAAACACCAAAATTATGGGAAAAATACCAAAGTGAGCTGGAAAACACCAAAATAAGTTGAAAAGAGAGAAATGAGGAGGAAAACCACCAAAAATTAGGCAAAAACCTAACAGGTGTGAAATACCAAAATTAGGTGGAAGACCACTGGGATGAGGTGGTAAAATACCAAAATGATGTGGAAAACCACTGGTGTAAGAGGAAAACCACTGAAATGAAGTAAAAGCCCACCAAAATGAGGCAGAAACACAGCAGGACATGCTGGAAAAAAATGGGATGAGGTAAAAAATAAGAAAATGAGCTGGAAAAACACTGGGATGGTGCGAAAACCACGGGGATAAGGGGAAGATACCAAAATTATGTAGAAAACTGATGGGATAAGGCCCGAAAACAGCAAAATGAAGCAGAAAAACACCGAGACGAGGGGAAAAATATGAAAATGGAAAAAGGTGGAAATACAATGGAATATGGGCAAAGATACCAAATGAAGTGGAAAAAAACAGGATGAGAGGAAAAATACTGGGATGAGGCAAAGAAAAAAAAACCCAAAATGAGGTGGAAAACAACCGAAATGAGAAAGAAAATAATGGAATAAGGGGAAAATAAAAAAATGAGTGGAAACCAATAGAATGAAATTCACAATACTAAAATTGGAAAAACACCAGGATGAGAGGGAAAATATTAGGATAAACTACCTCCCACCCCCCAAATTTAGGTGGAAAAGAACCTAAATAAAGGGGAAAAAGCCCAGGATGCAAAACTTGCCAAAATGATGTGGAAAAACAACAGCAAATAGTGAAAAAAACCCAGAATGAGGTAGAAAACCACAAGGATTAGGTGGAAAAACCACAAATTGAGGTGGAAATGAAGGAAAACACGGAGGATTCATGGATGGGGATAAGGATCAGGAAAGATCCCTCAGCAAATCCCATCTGGGCATGACAGACTCAGGAGCTGGGATAGGATGAGTTTATTTGCATCAGGATCAGAGCAGGATAACAAGACCCCAAATCCAATTTTTCCCTCCCCCAATTCACTCTTTCCCAGCTTTCCCTCAATCTCTCCAGCAGTGCTGGAAGCTGGGGCCATCTCAGGGCAGTTTTGCATGGATTTCTCAGTGAATCCATCCCAAGGTCAGTTTTCAATGCATTTTAAAATGCAAATCCATCCCACGGCAAGAGTTTTCCATGGATTTCTCCAGTGTGTCCTTCTCACCGAAGACAATTCCTCATGAGCCTTTCCAAGGGGTCACTACTTCAGGAATATCCTGCTCCAAAGGTATTTTCCTCCATGGGATTCCTGCCAGGAATCTGTTCCTTTTTCCATGTATTGGCAGGTCCCTCCCAAGATGCAGCTCCAGGATCAGCTTCCCTTTGGATGCACCACGGAATTTTGGGAATTTCCATGCCAGCACCTTGGAAGCATCTCTGGAGTAATTCCTTTCCCAAATTCCTGCTCTAGAATTCCAGCTGTGCTATGATTGGTTTGTTCCAACTGATTTCATATTCCAGACACATCGCCGTAGCTCCCCACGGGACTGTCAGACATGGGAGAAGCTCCCGGCAGCTTCCCGTGGAATCCAGCCACAGAGCCTCCTGGAATTTGGCCATAAAAAGCCAATCCTGATGGGAAAAACATAAGATTGGCAAAGAAAAAAATCATAAAATGGGATGGAAAAAGTATCAGCATAAGGCAGGAAAATACTGGGATGAGGGTAAAAATATCGGTATGAGGGGAAAATTATTGGGATGGGGATGTAAAACCTCAAAACGTGACAGAAAAGCTACAAAACTATGGAACAATCTCGGGATGGGGAAAAAAAAACATTTGGATGAGGCGGAAAACAAATTAAACCAGGCAGAAAAGCATGAAAATTAAAGGAAAAAACCACTAGGATCAAGCGGAAAACATCTGGATTTCAGGGGGGAGGTGGTGGCACTCTTCCACAATGGAGGCTCTGAGCTTTTCCTGCCTCCGAGGTTTTCATAATTCACAAGGAGAAGTAGTCCAGGACTCCGTGAACGCAGGGATTGTAAGTCCAGACGATGTCGGTTCTCCCAGAATTCTCCAAGATTTGGGAAATCTCCGTGGTGGTTGCTGCCAAAAGCTCCTTATCCACTACAAAATCCCAACCAGATTCCTGCTGGTCCGGCTTGTAGCAATCCTCAGGGACGGGATACACGACCAGGTGGAGATCTGGCAGCTCCAAGGTTTTCTGGAGCAGATCCTTGATCGCGGCCGTGGACAGGGAATTGCCGTAGAGTCCCAGGAAGCGCAGGCGGGAGCAGCGCAGGAGCGTCGGGAGCAGCACCTCCAGGTGGGAGTCGGCCATGTAGCATTCCATTAGATCCAGGTGCAGCAGTGAGGACGAGGTTTCCTCCAGGAGCAGCCGAAGGGGCTCCAGAAGGCCTTGAGAGAAGTCGTGGCCACTCAGATCCAACTTTTTGAGGGCTGGAGCGTGGAAGCTTTGGGAGAGGAAGGTGAGGTCGGCAGGAACGAGGGAGCAGAAGGCCAATTCCAAGCTTTCCAACGGAGCCTGGAGTTCACTGGCAGGAAGGAAAAGGGAGAGGTGAGGCCCAAGGGAGGACTGGTGGGACCTGGGAATGTCAGGATTTGTGGGGAAACAAAGAGAATGAGAGCTGGGATTCCATCTGTGGAATCGCGGGATTGTGAGATAGGTGAGGTTGGGAAGTAGCTCCTAGAACATTGAGTTCAACCTCTGAAAATCCTGAGATTTCAGAATTAAGGGATCATGGAATCACAGAGTATTGAAGTCACTGAGGTTGGGCAACATCTTTGAGAAAATGAAGGACAATGTTTGAGAATCATGGAATGATGGGATCATGGAGCCATGGAATTCTGAAATGACTAAAATTGAGAAAGATCTCAAAGCTCATCGAGTCCGGCCCCTGCAAATCCTGAGATTTTGGAATTATGTGGTGCCCTGTGGTGACTTTGTGATGTTGAATTTTGTCTCAAGTTGTCTGTTTAGCCCAGAAATAAGTTTAAGGCTGGATTTGAGAGTGATGGGGAGGAAAGAAAAGCAGTGGAATGTCTGAGGCAGTTGTTTTTAAAACACAGAGACACTAGTTTCATTGCTTCATCTCCAGGACTGTGTTGCTGTGGTAGACAGCAGGAGAGAGCTCTCCTTTGCTTTTAGTTGGTTTTTGACTAAGTGAAGCAGATTAGTTCCCCAGAGAGTGTTTTTCCTTTTTTCCTGGAATTATATGAACCTGCTGTGGACTGGGACATGGGGGGAGAGCTGGAATTTTGCACCACTGGGCCCTGGCCTGGGGAGTGGCATTTTCCAAAGCTGGAGGGACTGAGAACAGAACTGAGCAGAGCTACCACTCACAGGAGAAAGACTTTCTGAATTTGTCATCTCTTCAAAGAGGTGAGAGATTTTGTTGTTTGGTATTGTTCATTTTTTTTGTGCTGGTCAGTGCTTTGCCTATTGAATAGAAAGGTTTTTTCCACTTCTCTCTCAGGAGGTTTTCTCCCAAATTTGCCGTAAACCAGGACATGGGTTCTTGGAACCATGGTTGGGGAAGGTCTCCAAGAACATCAAGTTCAAGGTTTGAGAATCATGGAATGATGAGATCAAAGGGTCATAGAATTGTGGAATGAAATTGTGGAATTATGGAATGGCTGAGTCTGGGAAAGAGCTCCAAGAACATTGATTTTGACCCCTGAAAATCCTGGGATTTTGGAATTGTGGGGACAGGGAAGCATGGAATAATAGATTTGCTGAGACTGGGCAAAATCCTCAACTTCAAGCTTTGAGAATCCTGGGATTATGGGATCATGAAGCCAAGGACTTCTGTAATTCTGGAGTTATGGGGTCTTGGAATCACAGAGTTATGCAATTATGGGACCATGGAGTTATGGAGTCATGGAGTCATTAAAGTTGGAAAGGGCTTCAGGATAATCAAGTCCAACCTTTGGGAATCCTGGAATCAAGGAATTATGGGATCATGGAGTCCTGGACTACTGGGATAATGGTAACCAGGGATCACTAAGGTTAGAAAAGATCTCAGGGACCCCCAAGCCCAAACTTTTGGTTATCTGGAATCAAGGATTGGGATAATGGAATCATGGGACTATTGGGATAATGAAATCCTGGAATCATGGGGTCACTAAGATTGGAGAAGATCTCCAAGATCCTGAAGTTCAGCCTTTGAGAATCCTGGAATTACAGAATTTTGGGATCATGGAATTATGGAATGATGGAATCATTGAGTCATGAACTATTGCAGTAACGGAATCATGGGATCACAGGAACACTGGGATAATGAATTCCTGGAATCAATGGGTCCTTCAGACTGGAAAAGACCCTCAAGACCCACTGAACCCAAACTTTGGGATTCCTGGAAACATGGAATTTTGGGATCATGAGTTTATGGGCAAATGGAAACATTGAGTCAGGAGCTACTGGGATAACAGAATCATGGGAATACTGGCAGAACGAATTCCTGGAATCAAGAGGTCACTAAGATTGGAAAAGACCTCCAAGATCCTGAAGTTCAGCCTTAGAGAATCCTGGAATCACAGAATTCTGGGATCATGGAATTATGGGACAATGGAGTCACAAACTACTGGGATAGCAGAATCATGGGAATATTGAGACAATGGAATCCTGGAACCATGAGATCCCTCAGCTGGGAAAAGACCCCCAAGATCCCCGAGCCCAACACTTGGGAATACCCCCAGAAAGTGGGAAGGCCCCTCTTTGGGGGGAACTCACCAGAGGATCTGGCGCAGATTCCCAGAGAGCTGTGAAGATCCCAGGTTTAGCTCCCGGAGGCTGGGCAGCATTCCCAGCTGCCTGGCCACGCAGCGGATTTTCATTGCCGATTTTGGCATCAGGTGCCGCACATCCACATTGCTGTACCGGACCTTGAGGCTGCGCAGCTCCGGGAAGCGTGAGAGGTGTGGCAGGATCACAGAGAGCCCGGTCAGTCCCAAGTTGTTGAAGCACAGTTCCACCCTTCGCAGACAGGATGGATCCAGTGATTCCAACAAAGTCACGATCTCGGAGGCCGAAATGTCTACCGCTTTGAATTCGCGGCACTTAAGGTGCAGCGAGCTGGTGGCTCCATTCTGGAGTGCATCGCGCAGGATCCTGTAGGACCTTCTGTCGACAAACAGGTGGGCATGGACGTCCACGCCCAGGGACTGTGGAGCAGCTGTGGCCACGGCAGCTTTGGAGGGGCCTTTGTGCCGCTTAGATCTGCGCCTCTGGAACTCCCGCTGGTGCTTGGACGCCTCCACACAAGCCTTTGCCAAGGCCTTGGTGCTGCACCAGACGCTCAACCCAGTGGTAGTGCGGCCAGCCACGGAATCTGAGAGTCCAGTCATGTCCAGCACGCGCAGGCTGGAGAAATAGGAATAATTCACAGAATTCACAGAATCACTGGGCTGGAAGAGACCTTCAAGATCATCGAGTCCAACCCAAGCCCAACACTTCAAGCAAACCACGGCACCGAGTGCCACATCCACTCTTTTTTAAAACACATCCAGGGATGGTGACTCCACCACCTCCCTGGGCTGACCATTCCAGTACATGATCACTCTTTCAGTGAAAAACTTTTTTCCTAATTTCCATCCTAATTTTCCCTTGATGCAGCTTGAGACTGTGTTCTCTGGTTTTGTCCATTGCTGCCTGGAGAAAGAGACCAACCCCACCTGACTACAGCCACCTTTCAGGGAGCTGTAGAGAGTGATAAGGTCAGCCCTGAGTCTCCTTTTCTCCAGGCTCAACAAGCCCAGCTCCCTCAGCCGTTCCTCACAGGGTTTGTGTTCCAAGCCCCTCACCAGCCTCGTTGCCTCCTCTGGACGCGCTCGAGCGTCTCAACGTCCTCCCTAAACTGAGGGGCCACAACTGGACACAGCACTCAAGGTGTGGCCTCAGCAGTGCTGAGCCCAGGGCAAGAATGACCTCCCTGCTCCTGCTGGCCACACCATTCCTGATCCAGGCCAGGGCCCATTGGCCTTCTTGGCCACCAGGGCACTCTGCTGGCTCATGTCCAGCTGCTGTCCATCAGTGCCCCCAGGTCCCTTTCTGCCTGGGCAGTGTCCAGCCACACCCTCCCCAGCTTATAACACTGCAGGGGGTTATTGTGGCAAAAATGCAGGACTTGGAATTTGGACCTATTCAACTTCATCTTGGACTCTGACTATTCATCCAACCCCTTCAGGTCTCTCTGCAGAACTCTCCTATCTTCCAGGAGATCAACACACACTCCCAGCTTAGTGTTGTCTGCAAATTTACTAATGAAAGACTCAGTATTCTCATCCATGCCATCAATAGAAATATCGAACAGGACTGGTCCCAGTGCAGCCCCCTGAGGGACACCACTGGTGACTGATCTCCAGCTGGATGCAGCACCATTCACCAGCACTCTCTGGCCGCCGCTATCCAATCAGTTCTTAACCCAGAAATAATAAACTATCAGGGAAAATCACAAGGATGGATGGAGGAATTGGAGGTTGTGACCATGCCAGAATTCCCAAAACCCACCTGAAATCGCACCCGGGCTCTTCCAGCTCCCGCCGGACCTGCGCCACCACGGCCTGGATGACGGCCTCGACACAGTCCTGGGAGGGATGATCGCGGATCAGCTCCCGGTGCCCCACGAGTCGCTGCAAGTGCAGCACTGGGAAAGGCCAAGTGGCCACCAAATCCTGCAGGACCTGGGGTCTTCCATCCAGGAATGCCGCTTGGAAAAGGACGTGATAGAGATCGGCAGGAAGGGCGGGAAGAGGGCGCTCGGCGACGACGCGGCGGGCGCAGAGGAAAAGGAGGGAATCCATGGATTCTGGGGGGCTCTGGGAATTAGGTTAAAACTGGGGGGACTCCCAAGATGAGGGGGAACTATTGTAGAATTCCGGAGAAAGTCCGAATCCAAGGATATCCCGAAGATAAGGAAAGGTGTGCGAGAAGATGTGGGCGTTGTTGTGAGCGTACCCCCAGCGCTGCTCTCTTAAAAGGGGATCTCGGAGCACCCGCACCCCACCAGGGCCACCCCAAAATCCGTCAAGGATCGCAAACCCCTCCGGGAATCTCGAAATTTTTAAAGGGATCCCCAAATTATCCCAAAGTCCCCTCAGAGATCCCCAGAACAGACTCCGCCGCACCCCCCACTATGGCGTCCGCAACTCACCGCCCGCCCGCAGCCCGTAGGGAGGCCCCACGTCCGTGTCTGCGCGTTGAACCAACCAATCAGCGATGGTAACCCACCCTGAAGGCGGATCCTTTACTTCTAATAGGATCTAGCGGTTGTCTGTCATTGTTTTATTCAATTCTCATTTGTTCAAGGGCGAAATGAGAGGAGTCTTTGACAATCCGCCTTTCCATTAGCTCACTGCGCTGTCATTCAATAGGCCCGGCTTTCCTTTTGGCTGCAGCTTGTCGGAGGCGGGAGGTTCGTTCTGCGGCGAGTCGGGGTCCCCGCCCAGCCTCTCTCCGATCCCGATCCCCGATCCCGGTTCCCGCGGCCATGGAGCGGCAGCAGGAGCTGAAGATGCTGCTGAAGCGCTGGGAAGCGGAATTCCTGCGGGAAGGGCGGCGGAAACCCAGCCAGGGGCTCCTGAGGGGCCATGGCGGGAATTTGTGAGGGGGGAAAATCTCTCATGGGAATTCCTGGAATTAAGAGGAGGCTGGTTTAGGGGTGCCCGGGGTAATTTTGGGGTGCTGCAGGGGCTTTGGGGAGTTCTGGATTGGGGTATTTTGTTTTAGAGGGGTTTGGCTATTTTGGGGTGTCCTTGGGGTTGGTTTTGGGGTCTTTGGGGTGATTTTGGGAGTCCGTGAAATGGGGCACGTTTGGTTTAGGGGATTGTGGGGTGTCCCTGGTATGGGAGGTGGAGGGCATATTTGGGGGTACCTGGGGTAGTTTAGGGGGGGTCTATGAGACTCTTTAAAGTGGTTTAGGGAGTCCCTGGAATGGGGGAAAGTTTGATTTAGGGGGTCCTGGGGATTTTTGGGGTGTCCTTGGGGTGGTGCAGGGGGTTCTTGAGGTGGTTTTGGGGTGGTTGGGGGTCTTTGGAGTCGTTTTGGGCTCTAAGGGGATCCTTCGGTTCGTTTAGGGGTCCCTGCAACGGGGAGGAGGTGGCTTAGGAGAACCCTGGAGATTTTTTGGGTGTCCTTGGGCTGGTTTTGGGGTGCTTGGGTAGTCTTGAGTGGTTTTGGGAGGTCCTGAAATGAGGGGAGTTGTCTGGAGGGGTCCGTGTTTTTTTATGGTGTCCTTGGGCTGGTTTTGTGGTCTTTGGGCTGGCTATGGGGCCTGGATTGGGGCAGGTTCCGTTTAGAGGGGTTCTGAGCGTTTTTTGGGGTGTCCCTGGAATGGGAGGGGTCAGTTTTGGGTTCCCTGACGTGTTTTTGGGGGTCTGAGAGAGCCTTTGGGGTTGTTAGGGGATCCTTGGTGTGAATGGGATTGGTTTAGTGGGGTCCTGGCGTTTTTGGGGTGTTCTTGGGGGGGCTGAGAGAGTCCTTGTGGTGCTTTTGGGGTACCAGAGTGGTCTTTGGGATGATTTGGGGACAACTGCAATGAGGAGAACTGGTTTGGAGGAGTACTGGGGTTTTTGGGGTGTCCTTGAGAGTGGTTTATCAGTCTTTGGGGTTGTTTTGTGTGTCCGGGGAGTGGAGCAGGTTTGGTTTAAGGTGGTGTGGGGTTTTTTGGGGTGTCCCTGGAATGGGAAAGGGAGTATTTGGGGATCCCTGGGGTGTTTGAGGGGGTCTTAGAGAGTCTTTGAGGGTGTTTAGCGGTCCCTGGAATGAAGGGGATTGGTTTAGGGGGCTCCTGGGGCTTTTTGGGGTGTCTTTCAGAGTGTTTTTTGGGGTGCTGGTGCTATCTTTGGGGGGGGGGGTTTGGTCTGAGGGGGCCCTTGGGTTGATTTTGGAAGAATGGGGCAAGTTTGGTTTAGGGGGGTCCTGGGGTTTTTTGGGGTGTCCCTGGAATGGGGCAGGGTGGCATATTTAGGGTTCTCTGAGGTGTTTTAAGGGGAGTCTGAGAGAGTCTTTAGCTGTGAGGTTTAAAGAGTCCCAGAGAAATGGATTAAACAAGTTTTTCTGTCCTTATTTGGAAATTGTTCCTGGTCTTATTTTAAAAGATTTTTAACTGGTCTCTGGAGACTTTAATGGGATGATCTTTTCCCATTACCTCTATTTGGACCAGAATGTCCCTTTGAGCCCTGGACATTATGTTGCCCATTGTTCTAGATTCCCCTGTAGATAACAAATCACTCCTACCTTACTGACAATCAGTTTCCTCCTCGGGTCCCTCCTTTCTGTGAATGACCAGCACCACGGGCTCCTGGTTCACCTCTCACCAGTGTCTAGGGATCTCTGAGCTTCTTTTCACCCGGGGGACTTTTCCAGCTTTAGGTGCTCACATTATCTTCTTTTATTCAGGGAGGTCCTTGACTCTGAGACTTAACAGGTGTCTTCATTCCTCACACAGGCACCACTGTGTGGGCAGAGGTGTGGGGGCTTTGCACCATCTAATTAGTGGTTTGTCATCAGTCTCGTCTGCCTTCCCTCAGAGCCAGGATTAACAGAAACACGATTGAAACAGTTTTTCTCATGTTTGGGCTTGGATGTTTATTATATCTTATCAGAAAGTACAGAGAGTATGACAGCACTTCCAGCTCCTTGCTAGAAGGAAGGAAAAATGGCTACAGATGGCAAGTGCTCCAAGGTCTTTTAAGGCTAAACAGTCCAATAGAGAATTAACACCTATATTATTTATACTTTTGACCCAATAACTAGATTCCCATCATCCTTGGAGTGTCACTAACTGACCAACCAGAAACTACTAGCTGAAAACCATGAAGAGGAAGGAAGAAGAAGAAAGGTGAACAAAGAAAGACACCCCACCCAAAATCCTCCATCTTGTCCCATCCCTATTTCCTATACTATACAAACCTCAAATTAAAACCCATCACCCTGTGAAAGCACACACTTCTAATTCACTACACACTCATTATTTCTACTTCATCACTCATGTTTAGAAGCCATCTCCAAGGGCCCCAGGACAAAACCAGTGTTTTCCAGGGCATCTGTGCCAGAAAGCACAAAAACTCCAGATTTCTAGGATCCAATATTTGGGATTGTTAGGGGATCCCTGGAATCAGTGGGATTGGTTTTGGGGGGCCGTGGGGTTTTTTTGGGGTGTCCTTGTGGTGGTTGAGGAAGTCCTTGAGGTTTTGGGGTGGCTGGGGGGGAGATGGGAGGTTGGGGTGGTTATGGAGTTGACTGAAATGGTGGAAGTTGCTTATGAGGGGTCCTGAGGCATTAGTGGTATCCTTGGGGTGGTTTTGGGTTACCAGGGGGATCTTTGGGGTGATTTGGGGATCCCTGCAATGAAGGGCACTCGTATGGGGGGCTACCGGGTATATTTGAGATGTCCTTGAGGGTGGTTTTTGGGTTGTGGGGGGTCTTTGGGGTGGTTTTGGGGTCTGAGAGGGTCCTTGGGTTGGTTTTCGGAGTCCCTGGAATGGGACAGGTTTGTTTTAGGTGTGTCTGGGGTTATTTGGGAAGCGACCCGGAGCGGGCAGACAGGGCCGTGGCACGGCAGTTTTTGCGCGGCAGTTGGCGCAGGCAGGGCGAGCAGGCAGGGCTGCAGGTTTTCACACTAGTGAGGTTTGCTGTGTGTTGTTTGCTGTGTTTGTATTGGCTGCTTGGTTTGGGGTTTCTTCTAGGAATGGTTTTTACACCATGGAAAACTGGGGTTGGTACAAGTGAGTGTAACCAAATGGAACCCTGGGGAAAGGATGAGTCTGTGCAGAGCCGTTCCTGCCCACAGTGTTTGAGCTGATCAGTGGTTCCAGGGGTCTGTGGTGTGAACACCTGAATGATCTCATTTGCTGCTGTCCTCTGGGAAATGGATTTGTAGAGAGTTTTTAGGGCCTGACAAAAGGTCTCAAAATTCTCTCAAAAATTCAAGGTGGCCCAGGTAGCATTGGACAGCTCACTGTGACAGCATATAATGTTCAAAAAGCCATCAAGAGAAAACACAGAGCAAAAAGATTTGCCCATCTTTATAAAGAAAACTGTAATAGCAATTTGAAATCCTGGGACCCTGCAAAACCAGTTACATCAGCTTTATTTCTGCATCAACTTGCCTCAGATGAGACATTGAAACAATTCTACCAAGTGGGGAGTTGGCTGAGTAAGGCAGTTGCAATTAGTGACATGATGACAGATGTCAGTGCTTTCAGACATGAAATCTTACACAACAGAGCCGCCACTGATTTTCCTTTACAACCACATGGGCGTGGTTGTGAGGATTTTGAAATCTGAAAGTTGTATAAACTTGTCTGTGCATTCAGTGTCTGTCCACAACCAACTTCAAAAACTGAGAGATTGAACAAATCCAATTAAAACAAACGATGCAAACACCCCCTGAGCTGTGCCACAGCCCTGTTTGCCCACTCTGGGTGCCACGGGACACCCCAAAAAGCCCCAGGACCCCCCTAAAACAAACCTGCCCTGTTAGAACCTGAGGGAGAGATGGAGACTTCAGATGGCTCTTGAGATGCTGTTTATTGCACAGACGAGGTCACAGCAGTTGGGGGTCGTGGGTGGGCCTGTAGCTGCTGGCTGTGGGCAAGCCATGTGTCCTGAAGCCCTGTTCTATTCATGTTACAAAGCATTGCATCTCTCTCTCTGCTGTGCATCTTATTACAGAACATCCAATCAGCATCTTACACAATACCTTTTACATTTAAATAGAACTTACCAAACTGTTAAAATTGCCTTTTTATGTTAGTCATTAGGCAATCATTTGAGTTAGTAGTTACGTGTTAAAGTTTGAGACTTGTTTTGCAGTGGAAATTTCTTCTAGCTTTGGTAAAAACCCTCTTCTTGTCTGCTTATGCTTTTTTGCTTGGTAGAAAACATGCCTTATTTGAAGAAGACTTAACCTTTTGTTTGAAAGCCACTTTGTGGACTTCAGTCATAACACTCGTTCTAAGTTGACTAAACCTTGGTTCTCTCAGCTGTTTCAGCAACAACTGGCTCTAAAAGCATCTTTTATATATCAAAACTTGCTTTCATTTCTATAGAACCTTCTGTATAAATGTAAAATTTCTCCACTAAATTTTCATCCTTCCCAACACTGCCGCATTCCAGGGATTCCCAAAACCACTCCAAGGACATCCCAAAAAAAACCAGGAATCCCCCCTAAAACCACCCTAACCCACCCCCCCACTCCAGTACTCCAAAACCATCTCAAGGACTTCCTCAACTACCGCAAGGACATCCCAAAAAGCCCCAGTACCCCCCTAAACCAATCTCCCTTCCAGGGACCCCTAAAACACCTGAAAGACTCTCCAAGACCCCCTCAAAAACCCCAGGGACCCCCAAATTTTCCCCACCTCCATTCCAGCAAAACCCCAAAAAACCCCACACTCCCTTTAAAAAACCTGACCTATTCCAGGGGCTCCCAAAACCCCCCAAAGACACTCCCAGAACCACAAAAACCACTCCAAGGACACCCCAAAAAACACTCAATACCCCACTAAACCAAGCCCTCTCATTGCAGGGATCCTGAAACGACCCCAAAACCCCTCCCAGCCTCCAAAAGCCCCTCAAGGACCCCTTCAACCATTTCAAGGACACTCCAAAAAGCTCCAGGACCCCCCTAATCCAACCCCCCCTACAGGGACTCCATAAAGAAACCCAACAATCTCCTCAGATCCCCTCAAACATCCCAGGGACCCCCAAATATTTCCCTCCCCCATTTCAGGGGCACCCGAAAAAGCCCCAGGATCCCTCTAAAAGAAACCTCCTCGATTTCAGGAACACCTAAAACCAGCCCGAGGACACACCAAAACCCCCAGGACCCCCAAAACCAAATGCCCCATTACAGGTCCCCTGTAAACCTCCCTAAAGACCCCCAGCACCCCAAAAACCACTCTGAAGGACAACCCAAAAGCCTAAGGATCCCCATAAACCCATCCCCCTCATTCCAGGGACCTCCCAAACCACCCCAAAGACCCCTCCCAACCCCCTAAAACCACTTCAAGTACACCCTCAACCACCCCAAGAAAACCCCAAAAAGCCGAAGGACCCCTCTAAACCAATGCCCCTCATTCCAGGGATCCCCAAAACACCCCAAGGACCCCAAAACCAGCTCAATGACCCCCCAAAAAATCCAGGACCTCTCTAAACCAACTCCCCCAATTCCAGAACCCTCCTAAACTACCCTAAGGACTCCCCCTCCAGATCTCCAAAACCACCCCGAGGACTCTCAAACCAGCTCCCTCCTCTGGTTCCAGGGATTCCACTCAGGGATTTCCCCCATCACAGATTCCCACCGCGGCCCCTCAGGAGCCCCTGGCTGGGTTTCCGCCGCCGTTCCCGCAGGAATTCCGCTTCCCAGGGCTTCAGCAGCACCTTCAGCTCCTGCTGCCGCTCCATGGCCGCGGGAACTGGGATCGGGATCGACATTTAGGGAGGCTCAGGAGGGACACCCGAGTCGCCTCAGAGCGAACCTTCCCCTCCCGCCCAGGGCTAGGCAATAGGAAAACAGAGGATAGTGACTGACAGCGAATAAGGCAATGACAAGGAACTGTCAAAGCGTCCGCCTACGTCGCCCTTGAACAAATGAGAATTAACTTAACATTGACAGACAAGTGCGTCAGCCTATTAAAAGTAAAGAGTACGCCTCCTGGGTGGGGCTAGCCTGCTTATTAGTTGCGACAGCGGGCAGACACCGAAGGAGCTTCCAGAAGGCCGAGAGGCGAGTGGGCTGCGGGCGGGCGGCATGCCGGGGGGGGGGTGGCGGGGCCGGTTTTGGGGATTCCTGAGGGGACTTTGGCATAATCTGGGGATGCCTGTGGGACTTTTCGGATTCCCGGAGGGGCTTGGGATCCTTCGGGGATTTTGGATGGCCCGGGGGAGGGGTGACTGTACTCCGGGACCCCCTTTTTAGGGATCTGCGCTGGGGGTACCCTCCCAACACAGCCTTCACCTTCTCCCACAGCTTCTCTTTTCTTCGGCATATCCCTGGATTCGGAGTTTCCCTGGAATTCTCCCCTGGTGGTTCCTCATCTTGGGAGTGAAGCACAGAAAAACTCTCTATAACCCACAGAATAAGTTATAAGAATAGGTATGTATATATATATTCAGTGCTGAGGTGCATGGGGGATAGCTCCTCCAAAACCATGCACACCTTTGGTGACCTGCGCCTCTCCTTTTATTCTCTACAAACTGGGACTACACAATACACCTAATACACATTCATTGCCTGTCTCTGCTTCATATTAAAATTAACTCCAAGCCTCTTTCTTTCTGCGCATTGTTCCTTTTTGGTCACTCTAGTGGTCATATGGGGTTCTTTGCAATGAAGTAAATAGTCTTCCTCTCAGATTAACTTTTCACCTTGACTCCTTCCCCATGCTCTTATTTTCATCCTTTGGTCATCTTCTTGACATTAATATCAGTTTTCCTGGTTTCAGGGCTCTGAGGACTCCCTTATCCTGTGGTGTCTTTGTCCTTGTATCCTGTTTGTGCACTCCAGCTCTTGACCTCACCTTGTAGCCTTGCTCTCCTTCTGTTCTTGTCAGTACCATAAATTACAGTAAAGAGAGTTTTGTCAGCCCCTTTTTAGTCAAATTATTTGTTGATGCTTCATTCTTAATTTCTCTGTCTCAGGGCTCATCCCAATTTCACCTACTTTCCACAGCCCCCAGAATCCATGGATTCTCTCTTTCTCCTTTCCGCCCGCGCAATCATCGCCCAGCGCCCTCTTCCCAAACTTCCCACCAATCTCTATCCAATGTTTTTCCAATTGGCATTCCTGGATGGAAGACCACTGGCCCTGCAGGATTTGGTAGCTGCTTGGCCTTCACCGGAGCTCAACTTCCTGCAGCTCGTGGGGCACCTGGAGCTGCCCTGGGATCGTACGTCCATCAAATGCCTCCAGGCCGTCATCCAGGCTGTGGTGGCGCGGCTCAAGCGGCTGCTGGAAGAGCCCGACTGCCATTACAGGTAGGTTTTGGGAATTCCAACAAGTCCACAACCTCCATTCCTTCAATTCCTTCATCCTCCTGGCTTTTCCTGATGGTTGATTCCTGTTTTTCCAGCCTGTGCATGCTGGACATGACTGGACTCCCGGATTCCATGTCCAGCCACACTCTGACTGGGTTCGCCATCTGGTGCACCACCAAGGCATTGGCCGAGGCTTGCGTGGAGGTGTCCAAGCACCAGCGAGATCTCCAGAAGTCCAGATCCAAGCGGCACAAATGCCAATCCAGAGGCACTAGGGACACAGCCATTCTGCAGGTTTCAGGCATGGACATCCATGCCGACCTGGTCGTCGACAGATGGTCCTATGGGATCCTGCGCAAGGCTCTCCAGACCCGAGCCACCAGCCCGCTGTGCCTCAAGTGCCGTGATTTCAAAGCTGAGGACATCTCAGCATCCGAGGTTGTGACTTTGTTGGAATCTCTGGATCGATCCTGCATGCGGAGCATGGATCTTCGCTTCAATAATTTGGGATTGACCAGGCTCTCGGAGACCCTGCCGCAACTTTTAGACTTCCCAGAGTTGCACAGCCTCAAGCTCCACAACAGCAATGTGGATGTGCAGCCCCCGACGCTGGAATTGGCCGCTGGAGTCCGCCGGCAAGTCGGGCCCTGGGGAGTTCTGCACAGCTTCCAGGAGCTAAGCCTGGGATCTTCACAGCTCTCTGGGAATCTGAGCCAACTCCTCTGGTGAGTTCCCCACAGAGGGACCTTGGCGCGCTCTGGGGCGATTCCCAAGGGTTGGGCACAGAGATCCTGAGGGTCTTTTCCAATATAAGTGATCCTGTGGTTCCAGAATTTCATTATCCCAATGTTCCCATGATTCCATTATCCCAATAGTTCATGACTTCATTCTCCCATAATTCCATCATCCCAGAATTCCATTATTCCAGAACTCTCAAAAGCTGAACTTCAGGATCTTGGAGGTCTTTTCCAACCTTAGTGATCCCAGGGTTCCAAGATTTCGTTATCCCAATATTCCCATGATCCCATGATTCTGTTATCCCAGTATTTAATGTCTCAATGATTCCGTCATCCCATAATTCCATAATCCCAAAAGTCCGTAATTATTGGATTCCCAAAGGCTGAACTTCAGGGTCTTGGAGATCTTCTCCAATCTTATTGACCCCATGATTCCAGGATTTCATTATCCTAGTATTCCCATGATACCATTATCCCAGTCCTTGATTCCAGAATTTCCCAACTTTGGGCTTGATGTTTCCTGACATCTTTTCCAACCTTAGTGATCCCAGGTTCCCACAATCTCATTATCACAGTAGTCTAGGACTCCATCATTCCATAATTCCTTGACTCCAGGATTCCCAAAGCTTGGGCGTGGCGATCCTGAAGCCTTTTCCAACTTTGATGGTGCCATGACCTTTTAATTCCATGATCCCATAATTCCATGGCTCCGTGATCCCAATATCCCATGGTCCCATAATTGGATAATTCTGTGATCCAAGATGCCATAACTTCAAAATTCCACAATTCCCTGGCTCCATGGTCCCATAAGTCTATGATTTTCAAAGCTTGGACTTGATGGTCTTGGAGAATTTGCCTAACCTCAGCCATTCCATTATTCCTTGACCCTATAATTCCAAAATCCCAGGATTTTCAGAGGTCAAAATTTATGGGCATTGGATATCTTTCACAACTTCAGCCATTCCATAACTCCATGACTCCTTCACTCCAAAATCCCAGGATTTTCAGGGGTCAGACTCCATGTTTGTGGAGCTCTTTTCCAACTTCACTCATTCCATTATTCCACACGTCAATTTCACAATTCCATGACCCCTAGATTCAATAATTCTATAATTCCCAAAGCTTGAGCCTGATGTTCTTGGAGACCTTTCCCAACCTCAGCCATTTTTAACTTCATGACTCCTTTGTTTCAAAATCCCAGGATTTTCAGAGGTCAAACTTGATGAGTCTTGGAGCTCTTTCCCAAATTCAGTCATTTCATCATTCCATGGCTCCATGATCCCATAATTCCATGAGTCTCAGACTTTGAACTCGATGTTCTTGGAGCTCTTTCCCAACCTCACCCATCCAACAATCACACAATTCCACAGATGCAATCCCAGCTCTCATTCCCCGCATTTTCCCCCAGGAATCCTGACATTCCTAGATCCCGCCAATCCTTCCTCAGGCCTTGTCTCTCTTCCCTCCTGCCAGTGACCTCTAGGCTCCGTTAAAAAGCTTGGAATTAGCTTCCTCCTCCCTCCTTCTCACTGATCTTGCTTTCCTCTCCCAAAGCTTCCAGGCTCCGGCCCTTAAAAAGTTGGATCTGAAGGGCCTTGATGTCTCCCAAGGTCTCCTGGAGCCGCTCCAGCTGCTCCTGGAGGAAACCTCGGCCTCGCTGCTGCACCTGGATCTCAGGGATTGTCACATGGCCGACTCCCACCTGGCCGCGCTGCTCCCGACGCTCCTGCGCTGCTCCTGCCTGCGCTTCCTGGGACTTCATGGCAATCCCCTGTCCACGGCTGCACTCAAGGATCTGCTCCAGAAAATTTTGGAGCTGCCAGATCTCCACCTGGTTGTGTATCCCATCCCCGTGGATTGCAGCACGCTGGCCCGCCTGGAATCTGGTTTCGATTTTGTAACGGATGAGGAGCTTTTGGCAGAGGCCACAGCAGAGTTTTCCCAAATTGTGGCGAATTCCAGGAGAACCGACCTCAACTGGACTTATAATCCCAACGGCCATGAAGCCCTGGACTAATTTTCCTTTTCATTTGGGAAAACCTCGGAGGCGGGAAAAGCTCGGAGCCTCCATCGCGAAAAAGTGCCGCTGCCTCCTTCCCAAAATCCAGGCTATTCCATGTAATCCCTAGTGCCATTCCCGTGGTTTTTTTCCTTTCATTCCGGTGCTTTTCTGCCTCATTTTGTTAGTTTTCCATCTCGTTCAGATGTTTTTCCACCCATCCCAAGATTTTTACCTGGTTTTGTAGCTTTTCTGACATGTTTTAAGGTGTTTCCCCCTAAGTACTGTCATTCTCAGTTTGACATTGATGGCAAACCTTTATCGTTAAACTCAAAAAAGAGCCCAGGCCACGACACCTCGACAGAAGTAGTGGTACCCAATCAAATGGTTCTGGTACCTCATCACTTATCCTTCAGTCAACCATTCCTCAGATGGTTCCAGCTCACTCCTCTGAGGTACAAGTTTGGAATTGGCCTCCTCAAAATTGATACACCTTTCAAATAATTTTTCTTATGAAAGCATTCCTACTGGAAATACTGGTTCTTTTCAACAAAGACAAGATGTTTTGCTTATAGCTGAGGCCAGCAGCAAAATTTTTTGACTTCCAGTCCTTCAAGCTGTTTCTTCAGTAAATTGTAAAGACGAGCTAATGATTTTAGCTCTTGGATTTGATGTTCCTATGATAATTCCACCAAAACTACCTACAGCTATTGCATTTCTTTTACCCATGATTACACCCAAGCAAAACAACTTTCCAGAGCATTCAGTCATGTCTGTGCCATTTGGAACCTCAGGCCCTGAGGTCTTTTGGGTGCAATATTTAGACCACAACCAATCAAAATGGACTTGCAGCCTGACTCACTGTGGTAAAACAATTTTATTTACAGGCATGCCAGATACTGGTACCGATGTCACTGGAATTTCTCACAAGTTTTGGCCCAGCCATTGGGCTTTGGTAGCTCCTGCAGGTTCCCTCACAGGGGTTGGTGTGTTTGAGAAGAGCATCCATGATTAACATTACTGGTCCTGAAGGAAAGACAACGAGAGTAGGTGCTTTTTTTGTTCAGAGTCCTTTCACAGTCTGGGGGACAGTGGGATCCTGTCCCAATGGGGAGCAAGACTGGAAGTAGGCCTGTAATGGAAACCACGTCAAAACCTGCCACTTTAAGGCTCAACTGGAAAACTGATCGTCCTGTATGGATTGATCAATGGCCTTAAACAGAGAAAAAAATTAAATATCCTTAAAAAACTGGTAAAGGAGCAATTGCAAAAAGGTCATATCATACCCAAATAGTCCCTGGAATTCCCAGTGTTCATCATCCACAAGAAGACATCAGGCTCCTGGAGGTTGCTTCATGACCTCAGGAACATCAATGAAGTGATTGAAGACATGGGACCTCTTCAGCCTGGACTTCCTTCTTTATCAATCATTCCAAAACACTGGCTTCTCATTGTCATCGATTTAAAGGAGTGTTTTTTCCACATCCCACTTCATCCCAATGATGCTCCAAGATTTGCTTTTTCAGTTCCAGTCATCAGTCGAGGTGAGCCCATGCAGAGATATCACTGGAAATCATTGCCTCAAGGAATGAAGAATTCACCTACAATCTGCCAATATTTTTTGCACAAGCTTTGTCTCCAGTTCGACAGAAGCATCCAAGATCCAGGATTCTACACTACATGGATGATTTGCTGATCGCAGCTCCAACACAGACAGAGATGGAGCAAACTCGTGCTGGTGTTGTTACTGAAATCCAAGATGCTGGACTTGAAATTTCTATAACCACAATTCAAAATTTCCACCCTGGAAGTATCTGGGATGGAAGATGACTGAAAAAACAATTGCACTACAGAAGATACAGTGTCAACAACCTGCAAGATCTACAACAGCTTCTAGGAGTAATCAACTGGGTCAGACCTATTTTGGAAATTACCAACGAAGAAGAAAGTCCACTTTTTAATCTATTAAGAGGAAGCTGCGACACCAGCTCTCCTAGAACTCTTAACACTTGAAGCTCACACAGCCCTCAAGAAGGTCACGGAGGCTTTCCAAAGATGACAAGCTCATTGCTGTATTCCAGAAAAGCCATTCTTCCTTGCAATTTTAGGGGAAAAAATGCAGCTTTATGGTCTCATTTTTCAATGGGACCCTTCTGAGAGAGATCCTTTGTTGGTAATAGAATGGGTTTTTCTTTCCTACAGGTTTCCAAAGACTGTCTTTACAATTTTAGAGATGATTGCATAAATTCTAATTAAGGCCAGAACAAGACTGTTAAGTTTAGCAGGTCAAGAATTTGCAGTTATCTGTGTACCATTGAAAAAGATTATCTTGATTGGATGATGCAAAAGTGTGATGAATTGCAATATGCATTGTTGAATTTTCCAGGTATCTGTTCAGTCCATTACCCAGCTCACAAATCATTGCAAGCAAAATTGAGTTTTAGAGAGAAACCTATGATAAGTGAAGAACCTTTAAACACTAACTCTCTTTACTGATGGATCTGGCAAAAGGCACAAATCAGGTGTAACTTGGTTGAACCAAACTACTAAAGCTTGGGAATCAGATATTCAAATAGTAGAAGGATCTCCTCAGATTGCTGAGCTTGCTGCCGTTGTTTGGGCTTTTCAGCTCTTCCCACAGCCTTTTAATTTGATTACAGATTCTGCTTATGTTGCCAATGTGGTTAAAAGAATAGAAGGATCAGTTTTAAAGGATGTTAGTAAGGACATTTTATATTGTTGGCTTTCATGTCTTTATACAAATTTGCAATATTGAGCTAATCCATATTTTGTTTCTCATATTAGGGCTCATTCTTCACTTCCAGGACTTTCAGTGGAAGGAAGCGTGAGAGCAGACAATTTGACAATGGTTATTTCAAACACTTTGCCAGACATTTTTGAACAAGCAAAATTGAGTCATGCCTTTTTTCACCAAAACGCTCAAGCACTTGTGCAAATGTTTCAAATTTCCAAAAGTCAAGCTAAAGCCATCATTAACGCTTGCCCTGATTGTCAGCTTGTGCAACCTCCTGTTTCTACAGGAGCTGTTAATCCACGAGGTTTGCAAAGCCTGCATTTATGGCAAACAGATATCACTAAATACCTTTCCTTTGGTAAATTTAAAAATGTTCATGTTTCAGTAGATATGTTCTCTGGTGCTGGTTTTGCTTCTGTCCACACAAGTGAGACAGGTAATCATGCCTGTCAAGATTTTTTGCAAGCTTTTTGCAAGCTTCATTGGGCATGCCCAAGGAGTAAAACCGACAATGGTCCTGCATATATATCTCAAAAATTGGCCACATTTTAAAAGGATTGGAGTTCATCACATCTTGGAGTACCTCATTCTCCCACAAGTCAAGCAATTATTGAGAGGACACATCACGCATTAAAACGCATTCTTGATCAACAGTAGGGGGGAGTTGAGGTCACACCACAGATGAGCTTGAACAAAGCTATATATATTTTAAATTCTTGAACAGCTCTTTTGCAGAACCTGAGCCACCAGTTTTTAGATGTTTTTCAAACAATACACATACAAAATTGAAAGAAAATCCTCCCATTTAAATTAGAAACCGAGACAGGACAAATTGAAGATCCTTTCCCATTAAGAACCTGTGACAAAAAAGGGTATGCTTCTGTCTCTACTGGTGTAGCAGCTAAGTAGGTCCCAGCGAAAAACGTCACCATATCGCACCCAGGAACATGTTGATGAGCTGGAGACTGCAGAAGCAAGTACACAGACATGAGCTGGACAGAAGGATCACGGGTCATTCCTGACGTTCCTTATTCATCGGTGGGACCTATAAACTGATTTTGTATTATTTATGAATGTGTTAACTCTTGGTTTCATAGAGCTCTTCTTGTCAAAAGCATGGTTTTAGTTTTGTTATGTTAGAGATCCCCTCTATTGAATTTTTAAAGGGGAAATCTTTATTAGAGGTCAAAAGCAAAGTTTTTTAATTGAAATATTTGGAAAAATCTTTTGTCAAAAATTACCTCAGTAAAATGATGGAGGGAAATCAAATGTTTCGCTGGTCTATGTATGATGTATGATGGAGAAAACTGTCAAAGAAATCTTTCTCATACAAGAGAGAGACGTAGAAAATGGAGTTGCAGAAAGTTGTCAAAATCTTATAAAGATAGTAGATAAAGATATAGACATGGAAGAAGGTTTTGAATCAAGACCTTGGAACAGGCTAGACTTTTTCGAACAATGACTTGTAATTTCTATCAGAAATTACTTACATCCTGTAAATGGATGGATTTTCACAGCATTAAAATTGCTGTGTTGTAGCATAGCAACACTTAATGACAGCAAAAAATATGCTTTAAGCAAATAATAAGCAGATATATTATAGTAAAGCTATGAAATGCAAGGTAGTTAATAAACAGCAAGGTTATGAAAGTTTCTTTTTAGTTGTACCAAGAGGGGAGATTGTGACAATCCTTAAAACCAGAGCGTTTTGGGAAAGCTGCAAAAAAGCAGGCCTCAGAGACAACAGAACTGCAGTTAGAGCTCAGCGGAAAGCATAAGGCATGTCAGCAGAAAAGTATAGGAGATGTAGAAAGCGAACACAAATAGAACACTGGTCTGTGTATTAACTCTTGGAGCAGGATATTCCTGACGTCTTGACCTCTTGGAAAAGTCCATGCGGAATTGTCTTCCATGGGAATGACACTGTAGAAATCCATGGAAAACTCTTGCCGTTGGATGGAATTGCCTTCAAAAATGCATTGAAACCTGACCTTGGCATGGATTCACAGAGAAATCCATGGAAAACTCCCCTGGGATGGCCCCAGCTCCCAGCGTTGCTGGAGGAATTGAGGAAAAACTGGGAAAGAGTGAATCAGGGGAGGGAAAAGTTGGATTTTGGGTCTTGTTATCCTGCTCTGATCCTGTTTGAAAGAAACTCATCCTATCACAGATCCTGAGTCTGCCCGGACGGGATTTGCTGAGGGATCTTTCCTGATCCTTATCCCGATCCATGAATCCTCCATATTTTCCTTCATTTCCACCTCAGTATGGAGTTTTTCAACCTAATCCTCCTCTTTTTCCACTTAATTCCGGGCTTTTTTCCACTTTTTACTGCTTTTTTTCCATTTCATCTCAGTGTTTTTCTATCTCATTTCTCTGTTATTTGTCTCATTTTGGTGTTTTTCAAGCTCATTTTGGTATTTTTCCATTCATCCCATTTTTTCTCCCCTTCTTGTTGTTTTCCACCTTGTTTTCTTTTTTTTCTTTTTTTGTCTGATCCCAGTATTTTCTCTCTCATCCTGCTGTTTTTTCACCTTATTTTGGTATTTTGAGCCTAATTTTGAGCCTTTTATTCTGTTAACTTCCACCTCGTTTTGATATATTTGCCCCTCGTCCAAGTGTTTTTCCACCTCATACTTGGGTTTTACTGCTTCATTTTGGTGTTTTGGGCCTTATCCCGTGAGATTTCTACATAATTTTCATATTTTTCCCTTTATCCCGGTGGTTTTCCCTTCATGCCCTTATTTTCCCACCTCATTTTCTTATTTTTTGCCTCATCTTGTTACAAACAAGGCCAGAGTCTTCTTGAGATGACAAGCTCGTTTATTAAAATCCTCAACAGAGGACGGGGACTCCATATAAGCTGGAGCCCCGCACGGCAAGCCAGAAAGTAACAAAAAAAACAGTGAGACACTGCGCATTCTCTTGGGTTACAGGCACCGTCGGAAGGCGGGGCTCAGAGCCCCAAAATGTCCTTTTATAGACTTCATTAGGGCAGGTGATGTCATCTCCAACCTCTTTGAGGATTGGCCCCTCCTTCGCTGGAGGCCTCGATAGGTTGGAGCACCGTCAAATCTCTGAACAGGCTGGTGTGCTCACTAGATGACATCACTTTTCCAGAAGGTTCTAGCCAGACCTGTCAATTAACCACTCATCGGCCCTCCCCCCAACCCAGCCACCCCCATTACAACGCCCATTCTACAGCTACCCTCTGACCACGCCCCCTCCCTGCAACTCTCCAACAGCATTAAACACATTAACTTATCAACAGTTTACAAACCATTACTTAACAAACTTCAGTCTACGAATTATTGATAAACCCCAAGCCCACCCCAGAACTTAAACTTATTCTTAACAATCTCAGTGTTTTTCTACCAAGTCCTGGTGGTTTTCTGCATCATTTTGAGGGTCTACCACCTCATCCCAATGGTTTTCAACCCAATTTTGGTATTTTGGGCCTCATTCTGTTGTTTTTTCCCTTGTTTCTGGTGTATTTACACCTCATTTCTCCATTTTCATCCTCATTTTGGTATTTTCTAACTCACTTTGGCAATTTTTCCCTAATTTTGGTGTTTTCTCCAAATTTTGGGGTTTCCCCACATTTTGGCATTTTCCCCTTCAGTTTCCCATCTCATTTTGTTGTTTTATCCCTCTCATTTAACATTTTTCACCTCATCCTGTAGATTTTCCCTTATCCCACTATTTATCCAACCCATCCGAATTGTTTTTCTACCTCATCCCAGTGATTTTTCCCTCATCCCGTTATTTTCCTCCTAATTTCCAAACTTTTTCCCTCATCCCGCTGCTCCTCCTGGTGCCTGTGGGGCCCTGAGGGCCGAGAGGGGAAAATGGCGGGAAACTGATGGTGATGGGGGGGGCACCTATAAGGGGTCTATAAGGGTACACAGCGCCGAGACCCGCCTAGAGGGGATTTTTATGAGCTTGCTGAGGCTCTGTAGGGGTCCCAGACCCTATAGGGAAGCTCTGGGGAGGTCTATAGGGCGGTCTGGGGGGTTCTGTAGGGTCTGGAGATCTATAGGCGCCCCTATAGCAGCAAGTCCCCTCCCCCAGCCTCTCTCCTTCCCCTTCCCTTCCCCTTCCCCCAGAACCTTTTCCCCGCCGCCCCACCCGAGGTGCGCACACATTCCGCTCCCCCAGGTGCCACATCCGGGTGGCGCCGCTGGCGCTGCTGTCGCTGTCGCCTGTCGCCACAGGGAGGGGGCCCGGCCGTGTCGGGGGTCGCCGGTGGCTGTCGCCATGAGGGTGGGGGCGCTGCTGCGGCTCTGCGCGCGCCCGGGGCCCCGGTACCTGCAGGGGCAGCGGCCGGGCCTGGAACCCGCCAGTGTTTTTATTATATGGATCACCATGGACAGGGCAGGGAGGATTGATAGATTTTTATTTGTTTCTGAGGTTTTGATGCTTCAATATCCCCAAATTTCTCCCCAGACTCACTGCGGGTTTCCTGCGGAGCCGCCTCAATGTCAGCTTGGAGGAGAAAAATGGGCTGGAATCAGGGATTTGGAGACTGGAGGATTTGGGGATTTTTTTGGATTTGTGCGTTTTTGGGATTTGGGGCTTTCGGGAGTTGGGGTTTTTTGCAGATTTCATGAATTTTTGGGTTTTTGGGGATTTGGATTTTTTATGTTTTGGGTATTTTTGAGAGTTGAATATGGGATTTTGGGTTTTGCGGGTGATTTTGGTTTTTGAGGGGATTAGAGGTTTTCTTGGGATTTGGGTGTTTTTGGGATTTGACGGAGTTTTCACAGAATTCACAGCATCACTGGGTTTGAAAAGACCTTCAAGATCATTGAGTCCAACCCCTGCCTTTAACACCCAATTAGACCATGGCACAGCATACCACATCCAGTCCTTTTTTAAACACATCCAGCGATGGTGACTCCACCATCTACCCAACCAGAACATTTCAGTACTTTATCACTCTTTCAGTGAAAAACCTTTCCCTAATTTCCATCCTAATTTTCCGTTGCACAGCTTGAGGCAGTGTCCTCTGGTTCTGTCAGTTGCTGCCTGGAGAAAGAGACCAACCCCACCTGACCACAGCCACCTTTCAGGGAGCTGTAGAGAGTGATAAGGTCAGCCCTGAGTCTCCTTTTCTCCAGGCTCAACAAGCCCAGCTCCCTCAGCCGTTCCTCACAGGGTTTGTGTTCCAAGCCCCTCACCAGCCTCGTTGCCTCCTCTGGACGCGCTCGAGCGTCTCAACGTCCTCCCTAAACTGAGGGGCCACAACTGGACACAGCACTCAAGGTGTGGCCTCAGCAGTGCTGAGTCCAGGGCAAGAATGACCTCCCTGCTCCTGCTGGCCACACCATTCCTGATCCAGGCCAGGGGCCATTGGCCTCCTTGGCCACCAGGGCACACTGCTGGCTCATGTCCAGCTGCTGTCCATCAGTGCCCCCAGGTCCCTTTCTGCCTGGGCACTGACCAGCCACATGAGAGATGTTATCATTCACACCATCAGAATCAGAAGCCAACTATTTCCTAATTACAATTAATGAGAAGCATTTCTTGGCCTATCAGCTTTTGTCACATCCTGCTGTCAGATGCCTTAAAGCAAATAATCTGAAATCACCCCTTATGGGTTCCATGACAATGCATCTTTCACAGTTCTGTTTCTCCAAAGAATTCGGTCTGATTTGCAAGGCCATCCTTCGAAACTTTTTTCTATCTCCATTTCTTTCTCAACATTACCTCTCCTATTCCATGGCATTTCTAAGTCAGCATTTCTTATCTCCAAGTTTGCACACAGATGCACACAGTGTGAGCCTTCTGGCAGGCTCTGAGAGCTCTCTACAAATCCATTTCCCACATTTCCTCCTCTCTCTTTAAGAGAAAAAACTTCTTGGATTGTCTTGTTAATTATTTGCTGTGCACAGTGAAGTGCACAAGGTATTATCTCTAACATTCTCACTATAACAATCCATGCATATAAACCTATTTTGCAAAGCTCCTTTAGCCAAGGTGTAAAACTCCATCCTTCAAACAAGCTGTCTAAACACGATCCATCCTTTGTTTTAATTGGATTTCTTCAATCTCTCAGGTTTTGAAGTTGGTTGTGGATGGACACTGAGTGGTCAGACAAGTTTTTTTTCAAAATCCTCACAACCACGCCCATGTGCCAGTTAAAGAAAACAATGGTGGCTCTGTTCTGTGAGATTTCATGACTGACAGCACTGACATCTGTCATCATGTCACTAATTGCAATGGAATTCTACTCAGCCAACTCCCCACTCAGTAGAATTGTTTTAATGCCTCACCTGAGGCAAGCTGAGGCAGAAATAAAGCCGATGTCACTTGATTTGCAGGGCCCCAGGGTTTGAAATTGCTGTTCCTTTTTTTCTGTATAAAGATGGGCAAATGTTTTTTCTCTATTTCAAACCTCACCCATTCCAGAGACTCCCCAAACCAATCAAAGTACCCACCTCAGACCCCAAAACCACCCTAAAGAGCCCAGAAGCATCCAAAAAACCACTCTCATGAACAACCCAAAAACCCCCTGTACTCCCCCAAACCAGTTCCCCTCATTGCAGGGATCCCCAAATCACCCCAAAGACCCCCCTTGCTACCCAAAAAAATCCTCAAGGATCCCCTCAACCACCCCAAGGACACCCCAAAAATCCGAGGACACCTCTAAACCAATTCCACTCATTTCAGGTATCCCCTAAAACTCCAAAGACTCTCTCAGACCTCGCAAAACACCTCAGGAAGCCCCAGAAAATGACCTCTCCCATTGCAGGGACACCCCCAAAACACACAGGACCCCCCTAAAACAAACCTGCCCTATTCCAGGGACTCCCTAAACTACACCAAAGACGCCAAGACCAGCCCAAGGACACCCCAAAAAGCCCCAGGGCGTCCCTAAACGAAATCCCCCCGTTCCACGACACCCCTAAACCACCAAGACAACCCCAGCACCCCGAAAATCATTCAACGGACACCAATCATTCAAAAAACACCAGGATCCCCTTAAACCAACTCCTGCCATTCCAGGACTCCCCTAAACAACCCAAATGACCCCTGCAGCACCCCAAAATCCCCCCGGGGACCTGAAAATCAGCACTCCCAACCCCTAAATTCCAGGGATTTCCTTCAGGGATTTCCCCCCGCACAAATTCCCGCCGCGGCCGCTAAGGAGCCCCTGGCTGGGTTTCAGCCGCCGTTCCCGCAGGAATTCCGCTTCCCAGCGCTTCAGCAGCACCTTCAGCTCCTGCTGCCGATCCATGGCCGCAGGAACCGGGAGCGGCATCGGGATCGGGATCGACATGAAGGGAAGCACGACGCAGACCTCACTGTCGCCTGAGAACGAACCTCCTGCTCCCGCCAGACGCTAGCCAGTAGGAAGGCACGGATTTTGGATTGACAGTGAAATCAGCCAATAGGAAAGCAGAATTGAAAAGCGTCCCTCCACGTCACTGCAGAGTCAATGAGAATTGAATGAAACCATGACAGACAGCTCAAAGATCATATTAAGAGTATAATATCCGCCTCCATTATGAGTTTCGCTCGCTTATTTATTTTTAAAACGCGCAGACACGGAAGTGATGCTTCCGTACGTGCTGTGGGAGAGTTGGGGCTGCGGGCGGGCGGTGAGTGGGGGGCGCAGTGTTGGGGAGTGGCGGCAGGGCCGGTTTTGGGGATCCCTGAGGGGACTTTGGGATAATTTGGGGATGCCTGTGCGAATTTCGAGATTCTCGGAGGGGTTTGGGATCCTTGAGGGATTTTGGAGTGGCCCTGGTAGGGTGGAAATACCACAGGGACCCTCTTTTTAGGGAGCTGCGATGGGAGTACCCTTGCAACACCGCCGGCGACTTCTCCTACAGCTTCCTTTTTCTTCGGGATATCCTTGGATTCGGAGTTTCCCGGGAATTCTCCCCGCGTACTTCTTCATCCTGTGGGGTGAAGCGCGGAAAAACTCTCTATAACCCACAGAATAAGTTTTAAGAGTAGGTATATATTTATTCAGCGCTGAGGTGCATGGGGGATAGCTCCTCCAAAACCATCCACACCTTTGGCCACCTGCGCCTCTCCTTTTATTCTCTACAAACTGGGACTACACAATACACCTAATACACATTCATTGCCTGTCTCTGCTTCATATTAAAATTAACTCCAGGCCTCTTTGTGGTTTCACATTGTTCCTTTTTGGTCTCTCTGGTGTTCAAATGGGGGTCTTTGGGATGAATTAAATAGTCTTCCACTCAGATGAACTTTTCACTTTGCCTCCTTGCCCGTGCTCTCTTTTTAGTCCTTTGGTCATCATCCGGACTTTGATACCATTTTCCTGGTTTCAGGGGTCTGAGGACTCCCTTAACCTGTGGTGCTTTTGTCCTTGCATCCTGTTTGTGCACTCCAGCTCTTGACCTCACCTTGTAGCCTTGCTCTCCTTCTGTTCTTGTAAGCACCATAAATTATAGTAAGCACACAGTTTTGTCAGGCCCCTTTTAGTCAAAGCACTTATGGATGCTTGATTCTTAATTCTCAACTTCTTCTCTCAGGGGATCCCCAATTTCTTTTAATTCCTACATCCTACCAGCATCCATGGATTCTCTCGTTCTCCTTTGCGCCCGCTGCGTTCTCACCCAGTGCCCTCTTCCTGCCCTTCCCCCGGATCTCTATCCCGTCCTTTTCCAAGTGGCATTCCTGGAGGGAAGACCTCTGGTCCTGCAAGATTTGGTGGCTGCTTGGCCTTTCCCGTTGCTCAACTTGCAGCGGCTCCTGGGGCACCGGGAACTGCTCTGGGATCATCCAACCCAGGTCTACCTCCAGGCCATCATCCAGGGTGTGGTGGTGCATCTCCATCAGGTGCTGAAAGAGCCCGGCTGCCATTCCAGGTGGGATTCTGGAATTCCAGCATGGCCACCACCTCTAATTCCTCAAACTCCTCCATCCATCCTCACAGGTTTTCCTCATTATTTATTTCTGTTTTTCCAGCCTGCGCGTGCTGGACCTGACTGGACTCTCGGATTCTGTGTCCAGGCATACCTCCGCCGGGTTTTCCACCTGGTCCAGCACTGAGGCTTTGGCCAAGGCTTGCATGGAGGTGTCCAAGCACCAGCAAGAATTGCAGAGGTGTAGATTCAAGCGGCACAAAGGCCACTCTGGAGACGCCACAGCCACTCTGCAGCCTCCGGTCATGGACGTCTACACCAATCTGGTTGTCTGCAAAGATTCCTACAAGATCCTGTGCAATGCGCTCCAGACCAGACCTGCCAGCCTGCTGCGCCTCAAGTGCCGTGAATTCAAAGCAGAATATATTTCAGCATCCGAGATCGTGAATTTGTTGGACTCTCTGGATCCATCCTGTCTGCGGAGGGTGGATCTGTGCTTCAAAAATTTGGGATTGGCTGACCTCTTGGTGATCCTGCCATACCTCTTGCGCTTCCCAGAGCTGCGCAGCCTCAAACTCCAGGAAAACAATGTGGATGTGCAGTACCCGACGCTGGAATCAACAATGAGAATCCGCTGCCTGGCCCAGCAGCTGGGAATGCTGCCCAACCTCCGGGAGCTCAACCTGAGGTCTACCCAGTTCCTTGGGAATCTGCACCAACTCCTCTGGTGAGTTCCCCCCAAAGTGAGGCCTTCTGTTCTCTGAGGGGAATACCCAAGGGTTGGGCACTGGTATCTTGGGGTCTTTTCCAACCTGAGTGATCCCGTGGTTCCAGGATTTAATTGTCCCGATGTGCCCATGATTCTGTTATCCCAGTAGTTCATGACTCATTGTTTCCATTATCCCATAAACTCATGATCCCAAAATTCCATGAATCCAGGATTCCCAAATTTTGGACTCAGTGGTCTTGAAGGTCTTTTCCAGCCTGAAGGATCCATTGATTCCAGGAATTCATTATCCCAATGTTCCCATGATCCCATGATTCCGTTATCCCAGTAGTTCATGACTCAATGATTCCATCATCCCATAAATCCATGATCCCAAAATTCCGTAATTCCAGGATTCCCAAAGTTTGGGCTTGGGTGTCCCTGAGATCTTTTCCAACCTTAGTGATCTGAGGTTCCTACGATCCCATTAACTGAATAGTCCAGGACTCCATGATTCCATGATCCAATAATTCCTTGATTCCAGGAGTCCCAAAGGTTGGACTTGATGATCTTGAAGCCTTTTCCAACTTTAAGGCTCCAGTAACTCCACAATTCTACAATTCCCAGGCTCCATGATCCCATAATCCTAGGATTCTCAAAGCTGGAACTTGGTGGTCTTGGAGATTTTGTGCAACCTCAGAGATTCCATAATTGCAAGATTCCATGAGCCCATCATTTCAAAATCCCAGGATTTTCAGAAGTCAAACTTGATGGTTTCAGAGACCTTTCCCAAGCTCACCTATTCCATAACTTCATGATCCCATCATTCCAAAATCCCAGGGTTCTCAGGGTTTGAACTTGGATGTTCTTGGAACTCTTTCCAAATTTCAGGCATTCCATAATTCCGTGGTTCAATTTGACAATTCCATGATTCCTTGATCCCATACTTCCATGATTCTCAATGAACTTGATGTTCTTGGAGACGTTTCCAAAATTCGCCCATTCCACAACCCCATGACCCCATCATTCCAAAATCCCAGGCTTTTCAGGGATTGAACTCGATGTTCTTGCACCTTTTTCCCAACCTCACCCATCCCACAATCCCGCAATTCCATGGATGCAATCCCAGCTCTCATTTCCCATGTTTCCCCCAGGAATCCCACCATTCCCAGCTCCCACCAATCCTCCCTTGGGCCTCACCTCTCCCTTTTCACTCCCACCAGTGACCTCAGGGCTCCATTGGAAAGTTTGGAATTGGGCTACTGCTCCCTTGTTCCTGCCGACCTCACCTTCCTGTCCCAAAGCTTCCACGCTCCGGCCCTCAAAAAGTTGGATCTGACCAGCAACAAAATCTTCATAAGCCTCCTGGAGCCGCTCCAGCTGCTCCTGGAGGAAACCTCAGCCTCGCTGTTGTACCTGGATCTCACGCATTGCGACATGGATGATTACCACCTGGCCATGCTGCTCCCGACACTCCTGCGCTGCTCCTGCCTACGTGTCCTGCGACTCTACGGCAATTCCCTGTCCATGGCCATGCTCAAGGATCTGCTCCAGAAAACCTTGGAGCTGCCAGATCTCCACCTGGTCGTGTATCCCATCCCCGTGGATTGCTATAAGATGGCCCTGCTGGAATATGGTTGGGATTCTGTAAAGTATGAGGAGCTTTTGGTGGCAGCCACTGCTGAGATTTCCCAACTGCTGGAGAATTCCAGGAGAACTGATCTTGTCTGGACCTTCAATCCTGACAGCCACAAAGCCCTGGACTACTTCTCCTTGTGATTTGCAAAAACCTCAGAGGCGGGAAAGCGCTCAGAGCCTCCACTGTGGAAAAGCGCTGCTGCCCCTTTTTCGAAATCCATGCATTGTCCGCCTTGTCCTGGTGCTTTTCTGTCTCATGCTAGTGTTTTTTTATTTACATTTCAGTGCTTTTCTGCCTGGTTTCGTAAGTTTTTTGTCTCATCCCAAGATGTTTTCTGCCCCATCCTGAGATTTTTCCCTGTTTTGTAGCTTTTCTGCTATGTTTTAAGGTTCTTCTTCCCCATCCCGACAGTTTTGCCCTCATCCCTACATTTTTGCCTTCACCCCAGTATTTTTCTGCTTCATCACGGTATTTTTCCATCCCATTTAATCATTTTTCCAGCTCATCCCATTTTTTTCAATCGGGATTGGCTGTGCACAGCCAAATTCCTGGAGGCTCCAGGGCTAGATTCCACAGGAACCTGCCAGAAGCTTCTCCCATGTCCGGCAAATCCTGTCAGGAACAATGACGATGCCTCTGGAATAAAAATGAAGTTGGAAGAAACCAATCATAGCACAGCTGCAATTCCGGAGCAGGAATTTGGGAAAGGAACGACTCCAGAGATGGTTTCAAGGTGCTGGAGTGGAGATTCCCAAAATTCTGTGGTGCATCCAAAGGGAAGCTCATGCTGGAGCTGCATCTTGGGAGGGACCTGCGGATCCATGGAAAAAGGAGCAGATTCCTGGGAGGAATCGCACAGAGGAAAAAACCTTTGCATTAGGATATTCCCGACATATTGACCCCTTAGAAAAGTCCATGCAGAACTGTCTTCCATGAGAATGACACATTGGAGAAATCCATGGAAAACTCTTGCCATGAAATGGATTTGTGTTAGAAAATGTATTGAAAACTGACCTTGGGATGGATTTAAGGAGAAATCCATGGAGAACTCCCCCGGGAGGATGGCCCTGGTTCCCAGCACTGCTGGAGGGATTGAGGGAATGCCAGGAAAGAGTGAATTGAGGGAGGAAAGTTGGATTTGGGGTCTTGTTATCCTGCTCTGATCCCTTTGGAAAGACACTCATCCTATGCCTGATCCTGAGTCTGTCATGCCTGGATGGGATTTGCTGAGGGATCTTTCCCAATCCTTATCCCGATCCATGAATCCTCCATTATTTCCTTCATTTCCACCTAAGTTTTTGAGTTTTCCCACCTAATCCTGGTGGTTTTCCTCCTCATTCCCATTTTTTTAATTTAAAATTTAAAAACTGCTGTTTTCCTGTGGGAAGCCTTAAAATCAGAGCGTTTTGGGAAAGCTGCAAAAAAGCAGGCCTCAGAGACAACAGAACTGCAGTTAGAGCTCAGTGGAAAGCATAAGGTACGTCAGCAGAAAAGTTATAGGAGATGCAGAAAGCAAGGAGAAATAGAACACTGGTCTGTGTATTAACTCTTGGCTAGAATAACTCTCTAAGCTGCAGAAAAGTATATTTAGGAAGATATTCGGAAGGTCTAAGCTTAATAATGGAACTCTGTGTGTTGCATTTTAGGGCTTACAAGCAGGTATGGTATTCGAAAGAAGCAAACATTGATTTAACCAAAGGTACGTGTACTTATAGTGATTTGATAGAACTACTGTCAATGTCCTTTTGCTTTTGTGATTGCTCAAAAAACTTTCAAAGTGCCTTGTAACATCACATTCTCCGGCTGTTGCCAAGGACATGAGCTGCTGGAATCTTCCCTCTGTCCCATCCATGTAATGAGACTGATGCTTGGGTGGGAAAAAATAATAATAAAGCATCGAGACGCGTTCCACAGCAGTCCCGTCCTGTTTGTGATTCTGTGCATAAACCCGTGGCCGGCATTATTTTCCCACCTCATTTTGGTCAGTTTTTCCTCATGCTGGTGATTTTTCACCTTTTCCCAGTGATTTTCCACCTTTTCCCAGTGTTTTCCCCCTCATACTGGTGGTTTTCAGCCTAATTTTTTTAAATTTTCCCCTAATCCCAGTGTTTTCCTACCTCATGTCACTGTTTTGTGCCTCATCTTGGTGTTTTTCCAGCTCATTTTGGGATTTTTTTCCTCATCCCATTATTTCTGCCTCATTCCAGTGTTTTTCCCCTTTATTTTGGTTGTTTTTCACCTCATTTTGTTTTTTTTTATTTTGCATTATTCCAATGTTTCCCCCCTCCTACAGGTGTTTTTCCAACAAACTTTTGGTATTATGAGCCTCATTCTGTTGGTTTCCACCCACCTCATTTTGGTGTTTTAGTCTTCATCCCATTATTTTCCCCCCTTATTCTGGTGTTTTTTTCCTCATTACGGTTGTTTTCCTACTCCTTTGGTGCGGGTTGCGGCGGGGGGGGAGGGTGTTGGGTGGTTTTCTCCTCATTCCAATTTTTTGGTTTGTCTTTTTTGGGTTTGTCTTTTTTTGTTGTTTTTGGTTTTTTGTTTGTTTGTTTTTTATTTGTTTGTTTGTTTTTTAGTTTTTTGCATGGTTTTGTTGTTGTTGTTCTTCTTCTTCTTGTTCTTGTTGGTTTTTTTTGTTTTATGCCAATATTTTCTTTCTCATCCTGGGGTTTTCCACCTAATTTTGGTATTTTTCCCTTCATCTCGGTGTTTTTCCAGTTCATTTTCCTGTTTTAGGCCTCAACTCGTCAGATTTCTACATAATTTTGGTATTTTTCCCATTATCATTCTGGTTGTTCCTTCATTCCAGTATTTTCCCACCTCATTTAATTTTTTGCCTCATGCCAGTGTTTTTCCAGGAAGTCCTCTTGGTTTTCCTTATACTTTGTGTTTTACCACCTCCTCCCACTTGTTTTCCACCTTATTTTGGTATTTTAGGCCTTATTCTGTTGGTTATTTGCCTCCTGTTTGGTGTTTTTCCACCTCATTTCTCTCTTTTCATCCTTATTTTCGTGTTTTCTAGCTCACTTTGGTATTTTTCCCATCACTTTGGAGTTTTCACCTAATTTTGGTGCTTACCCCGCATTTTTGATGTTTTACTCTCAGCCCGATGGATCCCCACCTCACTTTGTGGTATTTCCCCCGCCTCATTTAACATTTTTCCCCTTAATCCTGGTACTTCTACCACTCATCCTGCTACTTTTCCACCCCATCCCAAGTGTTTTTCTACCTCATCCTGATATTTTTCCACCTGATTTTCCCTCATCCAGCTGCTTCGCCCTGAGGGCCGAGAGGAGAAAATGGCGGGAAACTGAGCTGGGGGGCTGGGTGGGCATCAATAGGGGATCTATGAGGGCACACAGCGCCAGGAGACACCTATAGAGGATTTTTATGGGACCGCTGAAGTTCTTAGGGGTCCGAGAACCTAACAGAGAAATGTTGGGAGTGTTATAGGGCGGCCTTGGGGCGCTCAATAGGGTCTGGATATCTATAGAAGACTTTATAGCGGCGGGACGCCTTCCTCGGACTATCTCATTCGAATTCTGCTTCACCCCCGAGAACCTTTTCCCCGCCGCCCCACCCGAGGTGCGCACACATTCCGCTCCCCCAGGTGCCCACATCCGGGTGGCACCGCTGGCGCTGCTGTCGCCTGTCGCCACAGGGAGGGGGCCCGGCCGTGTCGGGGGTCGCCGGTGGCTGTCGCCATGAGGGTGGGGGCGCTGCTGCGGCTCTGCGCGCGCCCGGGGCCCCGGTACCTGCAGGGGCAGCGGCCGGGCCTGGAACCCGCCTGTATTTTTATTATATGGATTCCCATGGACAAGTGAGGGAGGATCGATAGGTTTGTTTTTTGTTTTTTTTTTTTTTTTTTTTTTTTTAGGTTGAAAATCCCCAGATTTTCGCCCAAACTCACTGCGGGTTTCCTGCAGAGCCTCCTGGATGTCAGCCTGGAAGGGAAAAATGGCCTAGAACTGAAGGTTTTAGGATTATGGAGGATTTGTGGGTTTTGGGATTTGTGGTTTTGTGATTATGATTTTTTTAGGAGGATTTGGGGTTTTGGGAGTTGTGGTTGTTGTAGATATAAACGAGATCAAGACGAATTAAATATGATTAAATTAAGCGATATTTATTTTGCTACCGAAATACGGTTCTCGATAGCCAACAATCAAAAAAGGGACAGCGCCGAGACCGGGGTCGGCACCGGGTAACACACTCTGATCTGATCTCTATCGCATCAGATCCCCCAATGTTCACAAATCAGCTTTGGTTAGTCCAGTTTTTATACAGTTTTTTATACAGTTTTAATACAGGTTTTTTTTAGCCCGGAGCGGAGGTCCTTGTCCTCTCTTGTCATTAAGCATATCCATGTGGTTTTCTTTCACCGCGTTGGGCTGGATAAAACTATATTCCGGGAGATGATGAATTCTGATGAAGGCAGGGTCAGGTTTTACAGGAAGGTGGAATTCAGGTGTAACTTGCAGATTTTTGTTAACTGGAAACGGGCATTCAGATGGATTTTTCTTGATGGCTCTGGTTGTCTTAATTATGGGTGCTTATCGGGCTCTTTGTCGCTTGAGTGTTCCCTGGACAAAGCCATCTCCACCGCGGCTACGTCTATTGTCATGCTAACCCCAGCTCTTCAGCTTTTGTTGACAGTTACAGGGCTGCGATTAAGCAATCCCTGTTCCTCTGTCTGCAGCTTTTGGTTTTTAAGTTTTTATTACTTTACTCATACAGACATTGCTTATTCTACATTAATTTGCAACTTTACACGAATTACATTATATCATATATTACAGGGTGTTTTTGGGATTTAAGGATTTTTTGAGATATCGGGGTGGTTGGGATTTGTTCTTTTTAAGGGCTCGGGGTTTTTTGAGAGTGGAATATGGGATTTGGTGTTTTGGGGGTGAATTTTGGTTTTTGAGGAGATTAGAGGTTCTTTTGGGATTTGGGGTTTTTTTGGATTTGAGGGAGTTTTCACAGAATTCACAATCCCTGGGTTAGAAGAGACTTTCATCGAGTCCACCCTGCCCTAATAGCTGAACTAGACGATAACACCAAATGCCACATCCAGTCTTTTTCTAAACACACTTAGAGATGACGACTCCACCACCTCCCTGGGCAGACCATTTCAGTACTTGATCAGTCTTTCTGTGAAAAACTTTTCCTAATTTCCATCCTAATTTTCCACTGACGCAGCTTGAGGTGCTTATGCACCTCAACGTCCCCCCCGAAACTCAGGGGCCAGAACTGGACACAGCACTCAAGGTGTTGTCTGTTCCCGGTGCTGCATGCATTGGTGTACAGGCACCTCAGCTGGACTACTGATTTCACCCCTAACTCAGTCTTACCACCCTTGGGGCTGCTTCCAGACAGCCCAGCTGCATCCCCTTCCCCTTTAAACATCATTTAAAGCCCTTTCAGTAAGGTCTGCCAGTTCATGAGCTAAAATCCTTCTGCCCTTAACAGAGAGATGGACCCCGTCTGGTACCAGCAGGGCAGGTGCCATAAAAGCTGCCCCACAATCAAAGAAACCAAAATTTTGCCGATGACACCGATCCTTGAGCTACTTGTTAACGATGGGAGTTCTCCTCTTCCTTTCACCGTTTATCTCAGCCACCAAAGGGACTGAGGAAAAGGCCACTTGTGCTCTTGTCCTTGACCCAGTGCTCTAAAGTCCCTTTTAATTCTCCTGACTCTCCTCTTTTCCATCTCATCACTGCCAGCCTGGAGTATCAGCAGCGGGTAATAATCAGAGGGCTGGATCAGCCCAGGGAGTCTCTCAGTGATATCCTGTACCCGGGCCCCAGGGAGGCAGCACAGCTCCCTGTGGGATGGGTCCTGTCCACATGTGGGGCCCTCTGTTCCCCTCAGAAGGGAGTCACCCACCACAATTACCCTGCTTTTCTTTTTGGTGTCAGAGGTGCTGATCCATCTTTCAGACAAATGGCAATTGGGAGGCTTACTGGGAAGATAATTTTCTTCTAAATCATCTATATCATCTGGCTTACTCACTAGATACAGGGCCTAAGACCTATTCTGAAGTGGCATCTGGCTAGGGGATGGGAGTCGGGAGGAATTCTCTTTCTTCTTGTTATTATTATTGATTTTTTTTATTACCTTCTGGAGCAGGGACCCATTTCCACACCATTTCATCTACCAGGTGCCCTCTTACTGCCTGAAAATAGGAGGTTTGGGTGTCCTTTGCCTCTTGGTGGGCCTCCCTCAAAGATGGAAGGGCTGAACTCCAGGACATCCCAAAAACCCCCAGAATCCCCCTATTCCAAGCCCCATTCCAGGACCCCACAAAACCACCCCAAAGACACACCCAGCACCCCAAAAACCACTATCAAAGACACCCTAAAAGCCCCAAGACCCCATAACCGAATCACCCTCATCTCATGGAACCCTTAAGTCACTCCAAAGAGACCCCCCAGAACCCTGAACCACATTCAGGACTCCCTCAGCCACCCCAAAGACACCCAAACAACCCTCAAACTCCCACAAAGCAATCCCCTCTCATTCCAGGGACTCCCTAAACCAATCCACCAATCTCCTCAGGCCCCAAAACGACCCCAAGGACATCCCAAAAAGCCCCCGGACCCCCGCTAAGCCTACAGCCCACTTTCCAGAACACCCGCAAACCACTCTAAAGACACTCCAACCACCGCAAAACCGCCATGGGGACGCCGAAACCAGCAACTCCCTCAATTTCAGGGATTTCCCTCAGGAACTTCCCCCTTCCCCCCTCACAAATTCCCCCCGCGGCCCCTCAGGAGCCCCTGGCTGGGTTTCCGCCGCCGTTCCCGTAGGAATTCCGCTTCCCAGCGCTACAGCAGCACCTTCAGCTCCTGCTGCCACTCCATGGCCGCAGGAACCGGGATCGGGGTCTGGGATCTGTGATTGGGATCAGGGTCTGGGATGAAGGATCGGGATGGAGGGAGGCACGGCAGGGACCCCAGAGTCGCCTCAGACCGAACCTCCCGCTCCCGCCAAGCGCCAGCCAAAACAAAGGCAGGGATTAGTGATTGACAGCGATTTGAGCAAAGGGAAAGTCGGGATGTTAAAGCGTCCGCGCATATCCCTCTTGAGCCAATGAGAATTTAGTAAAGCAATGACGGACAGCTGCATTAACCAATTAGAAGAAAGTACCCCGCCTGTTGGGTGGGTCTCGCTCGCTGATTAGGTGCTGTAACGCGCAGACACGGAAGTGGAGGTTTCATACGGGCCGGGGGAGAGTAGGGGCTGCGAGCTGGAGGTGGGGGGTCGCCATGTTGGGGGGAGCGGCGGCGCCGGTTTTTGGGATCCCTGAGGGGACTTTGGGATAATTTGGGGATCCTTTTGGCAATTGCGAGATTCCCGGAGGGCTCTGGGATCCTTAGGTGATTTTTCAGGTAGTCCTTGTGGGGTGTGGGTTCTCGGGGATCCCCTTCTTAGGGAGGTGCGCCGAGGGTACCCTCACAACACCGCCCGCACCTCCTCCCACAGCTTCCCCTTTCTTCGGGATATCTTTGGATTCGGAGTTTCCCTGGAATTCTCCCCTGGTTCCTCCTTATCTTGGGGGTCCTCTTAATTTCACCTAATTCCCACAGCCCCCCAGAATCCATGGATTCTCTCCTTTTCCTCTGCGCCCGCCGCGTTGTCGCCCAGCGCCCTCTTCCCGCCCTCCCCCCCCATCTCTATCCCGCCCTTTTCCAAGCGGCATTCCTGGATGGAAGGCCCCTGGTCCTGCGGGATTTGGTGGACACTTGGCCCTTCCCGGTGCTCCAATTCCAGCGGCTCGTGGGGCACCGGGAGCTGCTCAGGGATCGTACCTGCATTGAATGTGTCGAGGCCGTCATCCAGGCTGTGGTAGCGCAGATCCAGCGGGAGCTGGATGAGCCCGGCTACCATTCCAGGTGAGTTTTGGGAATTCCAGCATGGCTACAACCTCTAATTCCTCCATCCATTCTTGTGTGTTTTCCTCATTATTTATTTCTGTTTTTCCAGGCTGCGTGTGCTGGACATGACCAGACTCTCGGATTCCATGTCTGGCTGTACTCCTGCTGCATTGACCAGCTGGTCCAGCACTGAGGCTTTGGCCAAGGCTTGTGTGGAGCTGTCCAAGCACGAGCCGGCAGTCCAGAGGCGGGCATCCAAGCGGCTCAAAGGCCGCTCTGGGGCTGCCACAGCCACAGCTGCTCTGCGGGCTCCAGGCGTGGATGTCCATGCCGACCTTGTAGTTAACAGAAGATCCTATGGGATCCTGCGTGATGCACTTCAGGTCGGTGCTGCTGGCCCGCTGCGCCTCAAGTGCCATGAATTCCAAGCAAAGTACATCTCTGCATACGAGATCTTGACATTGTTGAAATCTCTGGATCCTTCATGTGTTCGGAGGGTGGATCTGCACTTCCGGAATTTGGGATTGAATGGGCTCTTGGTGATCTTGCCGCACCTCTCACGCTTCCCAGAGCTGCGCAGCCTCAAGCTTCAGCACAGTAAGGTGGACGTGCGGCACCTGACAACGGAATCGGACATCAGAATCCTCTGCGTGGCCAGAAAGCTGGGAATGCTGACCAGCCTCCGGGAGCTCAACCTGGGATCCTCCCGGCTCTCTGGGAATCTGCGCCAGATCCTCTGGTGAGTTCCCCACAGAGAAAGGCCTTCCCAAACTCCGGAGGTATTCCTAAGGGTTGGGCTCGGGGATTTTGGGGGGTCTTTTCCATCCTGAAGGATCCAGTGATTCTAGGAATTCATTATCCCAATGTTCCCATGATCACATGATTGCGTTATCCCAGTAGTTCGTAACTCAATGATCATCCCATAATTCCATGATCCCAAAATTCCGTAATTCCAGGATTCCCAAAGGCTGAACTTCAGGATCTTGGAGGTCTTCTCCAGTCTTAGTGACCCCATGATTCCAGGACTTTATTATCCCAATAGTCCCACAAACTTGATGGTCTTGGAGATCTTTCCAAACCTCAGTCATAACGTAATTCCATCTCCCTATCGTTCAAAAATTCCAATATTTGCAAGGGTCGAACTTGATGAGTCTTGGAGATACTTCCCAACTTCAGTCATTCCATCATTCCATGGTTCCATGATCCTGTAATTCCATGATTCTCAAAGCTTGAACTAAATGGTCTCAGAGACTTTGCCCAACCTCAGTGGTACCATTACTCTGTAATTCCATGATCCCATAATTCCAAAATTCCAGGATTTTCAGGGATCAAACTCGGTGGTCTTGGAGCTCCTTTCCAACCTTACCATCCCTCAATCCCACAATTCCACAGATGCAATCCCAGTTCTCATTCCCCATGTTTCCCCCAGGAGTCCTGACATTCCCAGCTCCCACCAGTCCTCCCTTGGGCCTCACCTCTCCCTTTTCCCTTCCACCAGTGACCTCCAGGCTCCGTTGGAAAGCTTGGAATTGGCCTTCTGCTCCCTCGTTCCCGCCGACCTCGCCTTCCTCTCCCAAAGCTTCCACGCTCCGGCCCTCAAAAGGTTGGATCTGAGTGGCCACGACATCTCCCAGGGCCTTCTGGAGCCACTCCGGCTGCTCCTGGAGGAAACCTCAGCCTCGCTGTTGTACCTGGATCTCAGGGAATGCCGCATGGCCGACTCCCACCTGAATGCGCTGCTCCCAATGCTCCGGTGCTGCTCCCACCTGCGCTTCCTGGGACTGTATGGCAATCCCTTGTCCACGGCTGTGCTTAAGGATCTGCTCCAGAAAACCTTGGAGCTGCCGGATCTCCACCAGGTCGTGTATCCCTTCCCGGTGGATTGCTACAAGAGGGAGCCACCGGAATCTAGACGGAATTTTGTAAAGGATAAGGAGCTTTTTGCAGCGGCCAAGGCGGAGTTTTCACAAATCTTAGCGAATTCCAAAAGAATCGACCTCATCTGGACTTACACTCCCTTAGGCTGCAGAGCCCTGGACTACTTCTCTTTGTGATTTGTGAAAACCTTGGAGGCGGAAAAAGCTCAGAGCTTCTGTTGCAGAGAAGTGCTGCCACCTTCTTTCCAAAATCTGAGTGGTTTTTGCCTCATCCCAATGCTTTTCCACCTCATTCCAGTGTTTTTTTCCTTTCATTTCGGTGCTCTTCTGCCTGGTTTTTTTAGCTTTCCATCTCATCCCAAAGTTTTTCTGCCCCATTCTTAGATTTTTCCCTGGTTTCATAGCTTTTCAGTCACGTTTTGAGGTTTTGCCTTCCCAGCCCCTGTAGTTTTCCCCTCATCCCGGTATTTTCTCCCTCATCCCAGTATTTTTCCCCCTCATCCCAGTATTTTCCCCCCCATTTCATTATTTTTCCAGCCCGTTCTGGTGTTTTTTAGCCCATCCTGGTATTTTTCTTCCTCATCCCAGTATTTTTTCATCCCATTTCATCATTTTTCCAGCTCATCCCCGGGTTTTTTCCATAAGGATTGGCTTTGCACGGCCAAATTCCTAGAGGCTCCAGGGCTGGATTCCATGGGAAGCTGCCGGAAGCTTCTCCTTTGTCCAGCCAATCCTGTTGGGAACTGCGGCTGTGCCTCCGGAATAAGAATTGAATCAGAAGAAACCAATCATAGCACAGCTGCAATTCTGGAGCAGCAGTTTGAGAAAGGAATGACTGCAGAGATGATTCCAAGGTGCTGGAGTGGAAATTCCCAAAATTCCATGGTGCATCCAAAGGGAAGCTCATCCTGGAGCTGGATCTTGGGAGTGACCTGCAGATCCATGGAAAAAGGAGCAGATTCCTGGCAGGAATCTCATAGTAGAAAAAAGCTTTGGAGCAGGATATTCCCGACATATTAACCCCTTGAAAAAGTCCATGAGGAATTGTCTTCTGTGGCAACAACACATTGGAGAAACATGGAAAACTCTTGCCATGGGATGGATTTGCGTTAGAAAATGCCCTGACCTTGAGAGAGATTCACTGAGAAATCCATGGAAATCTCCCCTGGGATGGCCCTGGCTCCCAGCGCTTCTGGAGGGATTGAGGGAAAGCTGGGAAAGAGTGAATTGGGGGAGAGAAAAGTGTGATTTGGGGTCTTGTTATCCTGCTCTGATTCCATTGGAAATAAACTCATCCTATTCCAGATCCTGAGTCTGTCATGCCCGGACGGGATTTGCTGGGGGATCTTTCCTGATCCTTTTCATGATCCCTGAATCCTCCATGATTTTCTTCATTTTATCCTTACTTTGGAGTTTTTCCACCTAATCCTGGTAGTTGTCCACCTCATTCTGGGGCCTTGTTACTTTGTACCACTGTTTTTCCATCTCAGTTTGGCCGATGTGGCATCCTGGTGTTTTTCCACCTTTTCCCAATGTTTTTCATCCTCATTCGTGTTCTTCCACCTCATTTTTTTATTTGCCACCTCTTCTCAGGATTTTCCCCATCCTTTTCTTTTCCCCCCTTTATTATGGTTGTTTTCCACCTCATGTTTTTTTTTTTTTTTTTTTGCATTATCCCAATATTTTCCTTCTCATTCTGGTGTTTTTCCAGCTTATTTTGGTATTTTGGGCCTTATTCCATTCTTTTTCCACCTTTTTTTAATTTTGCTATTTCCACCCCCCCATCACAGTGTTTTTCTGCCAAGTCCTGATGTTTTTCTGCCTCACTTTTTTGAGTTTTACCACTATTTGGAGGTTTTCCCCTTATCCTGGTGGTTTCCTGCCTCATTTTGGTGTTTTACCACCTCTTACTAGTGGTTCTCCATGTAATTTTGGAATTTCAGACCTCATTCCTTTCGCCTTGTGCCTCATTTTTTGTGTTATTTCCCCTCATTTCTCTCTTTACATCCTCATTCTGGCTTTTTCCAGCACAATTCGGTATATTTCCCGTAATCTGGTGTTTTCCCCTCATTTTAGTATTTCCCCCTCATTTTTGTGTTTTCCTCTCATCGCAGTATTTTCCTGCCTCATTTTGTTGTCTTTTCCCGCTCATTTAACGTTTTTCCCCTCATCCCGGAACCTTTTCCCTCATCCCGATATTTTTCCAACTCATCCCAGGTGTTTTTCTACCTCATCCTGGTGTTTTTTCCCGCATCCCGGTATTTTTCCGCCTAATTTTCCAACTTTTTCCATAAGTGATTTTTAGGGGGCCGCTGAGGCTATGTAGAGGTACGAGACCCTGTAGGGAAGCTCGGGGGGAGGGTGGTCTATATGGCGACCTGGGGGTTCTATAGGGTCAGGATATCTATAGGCGCCCCTATAATGGAGGGATCCCCATTTATTTCAATTCCGTTTCCTCTCCGGAACCTTTTCCCCGCCGCACCACCCGAGGTGCGCACACATTCCGCTCCCCCTGGTGCCCACTTCCGGGTGGCGCCGCTGGCGCTGCTATCACTGTCGCCTGTTGCGACAGGGAGGGGGCCCGGCCGTGTCGGGGTCGCCGGTGGCTGTCGCCATGAGGGTGGGGGCGCTGCTGCGGCTCTGCGCGCGCCCGGGGCCCCGGTACCTGCAGGGGCAGCGGCCGGGCCTGGAACCGGCAAGTATTTTTATCATATGGATCAGAGTGGACAGGTGTGGGGAAAACGGTAGATTTTTATTTGTTTTGTAGGTTTTCAAGCTTCAGGATCCCCATATTTCCGCCCAAACTCCCTGAGGATTTCCTGCTGAGCATCCTTGATGTCAGCCACTAAAAGAAAAATGGCCTGGAATTGGGAATATGGGGATTATGAAGGATTTGGTGTTTTTGGGGACTTGGGTTGGTTTTTTTTAATATTTGATTTTTGGGGTTATATTTTTTCTAGGGGGACTTAAGTTTTTTGGGAGTTAGGGTTTTTTTGGGATTTGGAGTTTTTAGTGTTTGATGTTTTTTGGGGGTGTATTATGGTATTTGGAGTTTTGGGGGTTTTGGATTTTTGGGGAGATTTGAGGGTTTTTTTGAAATTTGGGGGTTTTTGGGATTTGGGCTTTTTTAGGATTTGAGGGAGTTATCAGAGAAATCACAGAATCAGTGGGTTGGAGAGACCTTCAAGATCATAGAGTTCAATCCCTGCCCTAATGACTCAACTAGACCATGGCACCAAATGCCACATCCAGTCTTTTTTTAAACACATCCAGGGATGGTGACTCCACCACCTCCCCGGGCTGACCATTCTGATACTTGACCACTCTCTCCATGAAAAACATTTCTGCTAATATCCAACCTAATTTTCTCTTGATGCAGCTTGAGGCTGTGTCCTCTGGTTCTGTCAGTTGCTGCCTGGAGAAAGAGACCAACCCCACCTGACCACAGCCACCTTTCAGGGAGCTGTAGAGAGTGATAAGGTCAGCCCTGAGTCTCCTTTTCTCCAGGCTGAACAAGCCCAGCTCCCTCAGCCGTTCCTCACAGGGTTTGTGTTCCAAGCCCCTCACCAGCCTCGTTGCCTCCTCTGGACGCGCTCGAGTGTCTCAACGTCCTCCCTAAACTGAGGGGCCACAACTGGACACAGCACTCAAGGTGTGGCCTCAGCAGTGCTGAGTCCAGGGCAAGAATGACCTCCCTGCTCCTGCTGGCCACACCATTCCTGATCCAGGCCAGGGGCCATTGGCCTTGGCCACCAGGGCACTCTGCTGGCTCATGTCCAGCTGCTGTCCATCAGTGCCCCCAGGTCCCTTTCTGCCTGGGCACTCTCCAGCCACACCATCCCATGCCTTTAACAGTGCAGGGGGATATTGTGTCCCAAATGCAGGACTCAGCACTTGGACTTATTAAAATTCATCCTGCTGGACTGTGCTCACCCATCCAACCATTCCAGGTCTCTCTGTAGAGCCCTTCTACCTTCCAGCAGATGGACACACACTCCCATTTTAGTGTCGTTCGTAAATTTACTAATGAAAGACTCAATACCCTCATCCATGTCATCAATAAAAATATTCAACAGAACTGTCCCAAGCACAGATCCCTGAGGGACACCAGTGGTGACTGATCCCCAGCTGGATGCAGCACCATTCACCAGGACTCTCTGGGCATGGCCATCCAGCCAGTTCTTAACCCAGCAAAGAGTGCTCCTGTCCAAGCCGTGGGCTGCAGCTTTTCCAGGGAATGCTGTGGCAGACAGTGTCAAAGGCCTTGCTGCAGTCCAGGTACACAACATCCACAGCCTTTCCTGCATCCACCAGGTGCTCACCTGGTCATCAAAGGAGATCAGGTTGGTTAAACCCGACCTACCCCTCCTAAACCCATGCTGGCTGGGTCTGATCCCCTGGCCATCCTGTAAGTGCTGTGTGATGGCAGCAGTATAAACTGTTCCATTGCCTCAGCAGGCACTGAGGTCAGGCTGACTGGTCTATAATTTCCAGGATCCTCCTTCCCACCCTTTCTGTTCATGGGTATCACATTGGGCAGCTTCCAGTCATCTGGAACCTCACCAGTGAGCCAGGACTGTTGGTAAAGGATGGAGAGAAGCTTCACCAGCTCATCTGCCAGCTCCCTCATCAGCCTGGGCTGGATCCCATCTGGGCCCATAGATTTATGAACATCCATTCAGCTCAGCAGTTCTCTGACTGCTTCCTCCTGGATAACAGGGGGACCATTCTGTTCCCTGACACCATTAATTAACCCAAGAGCACAGCTGTCCTCAAGGCAAGTTGTTTCCCATCAAAAACTGAGGCAAAGAAGGCATTAAGGAACTCTGCCTTTTTCTCCTCTGCAGTTACTAAGTTCCCTCCCTCATGCAATAAAGAACAAACGTTGGTCTTACTTTTTCTTTTCCCATTAATGTAATTGAAAAAAAAATTTATTATCCTTTACAGAAGTCACCATTTTAAGTTCAAACTGAGCTTTGGTCTCCCTCATTTTTTTCCTGCATGATCAAGCAGCCTCCTTAAATACTTCCTGAGACACCTGACCCTCCTTCCAAGGATGATACACCCTCTTTATATTCTGAAGTTTCTCCCAAACCTCCTTGCCCATCCAGACTGGACATTCACCTTGCTGACTTGTCTTTGGGCACACAGGGACAGTCTGTTCCCTGAAACCTCAAGATTTGTGTTTAGAACTACCCCAACCTTTTGTGGATTCCTTTGTTTTTCAGGGCTGCTTCTCAAGGAACTCTCTGAATAAGTTTCCTAAATAGGTGAAAGTCTGCCCTCCCGAATCCAATGTAAAAGTCTTATTGATGTTCCTCCTGATTGCACCAAATATTGAGAACTCTACAATTTCATGATCACTGTGCCCCAAGCGGCCTCCAACCACCACATCTCCCACCAGCCCAACTCTATTTAGAAACAACAGATCTCACATAGTCCCTCCCCTGGTGAGCTCACCCACCAGCTGCAACAAAAAGTTGTCCCCCACACATTGCAAAAATTTCCTGGCCTGCCTTTTTTTGGCTGTTTAAGGTTCCCAGCAGATGTCTGGCAGGTTGAAGTCGCCTCCAAGAACAAGGGCTGATGATCCTGAAACATTCTCCACCTGCTATAGAATAAGTTTTTCGCCTCTTCTTCCTGGTTAGGTGGACGGTAACAGACTCCCAGTAGGATGTCAGCCTTGTTGGCCTTGCCCTTAATTCTTACCCACAGGCATTCAACTCCATTGTCATCGGTTTCAAAACCCATGGCATCAAAAGCCTCCCTAATCTAAAGGGCCACCCCTCCACCTCTTCTCCCTTTCCTGTCTCTTCTGAAGAGTTTGTAGCCATCCAGTGCAGCACCCCAGCTGTGTGAGTCATCCCACCACGTTTCTGTGATGGTGACTACATCACAGCTCTGCTGTTGCACTGTGTGAGCTTTCAGCTCTTCTTGTTTGTTCCCTTTGCTGCATGCATTGGTGTACAGGCACCTCAGCTGGGCTACTGGTTTCATCCCTAACTCAGCCTTACCACCCTTGGGGCTGCTTCCAGACAGCCCAGCTGCATCCCCTTCCCTTCAAACCTCATTTAAAGTCCTCTCAAAAACATCTGCCAGTTCATGAGCTTAAGTTCATGAGCTTCTTCTCTTAACAGAGAGATGGATCCCCTCTGGTTCCAGCAGGGCAGATGTTGTAAAAACTGCCCCACAATCAAAGAATCCAAAATTTTGCCCATGACCCTTGACACACTTGTTAATGATGGCAGTTCCCTTCCTTCCTTCCTTCCTTCCTTCCTTCCTTCCTTCCTTCCTTCCTTCCTTCCTTCCTTCCTTCCTTCCTTCCTTCCTTCCTTCCTTCCTTCCTTCCTTCCTTCCTCCCTTCCTTCCCTTCCTTCCTTCCTTCCTTCCTTCCTTCCTTCCTTCCTTCCTTCCTTCCTTCCTTCCTTCCTTCCTTCCTTCCTTCCTTCCTTCCTTCCTTCCTTCCTTCCTTCCTTCCTTCCTTCCTTCCTTCCTTCCTTCCTTCCTTCCTTCCTTCCTTCCTTCCTTCCTTCCTTCCTTCCTTCCTTCCTTCCTTCCTTCCTTCCTTCCTTCCTTCCTTCCTTCCTTCCTTCCTTCCTCCTCTTCCTTCTTTCCTTCCTTCCTCCTCTTCCTTTATATCAGACCCCAAAGGCACTGAAGAAAAGATCACCTGTGGTCCTTCCCTATCAACCACTTAACCCAGTGCTCTAAAGTCCCTTTTAATTCTCCTGACGCTCCTCTTTTCCATCTCATCACTGCCAGCCTGGAGTTTCAGCAGTGGGTAATAATCAGAGGGATGGATCAGCCCAGGGAGTCTCTCAGTGATATCCTGTACCCAGGCCCCAGGGAGGCAGCACAGCTCCCTGTGGGATGGTTCCTGTCCACATGTGGGGTCCTCTGTTCCCCTCAGAAGGGAGTCACCACCACGATTACCTTTCTTTTTATGTCAGAGGTGCTGATCGCGTAATTGGGAGGCTCACTGGGCAGATGATTTTCTTCTAAATCATTTAAGTCATCAGACTGACACCCTAGATCCAGGGCCTGAGACCTATTTTGAAGTAGCACCTGGCTAGGGGATGGGAGGAATTATCATTATTATAATTATTATCATTCTTCTATACTATTATTATTATTATTATTATTATTATTATTATTATTATTATTATTATTATTACCTTCCCGAGCAGGGACCCATTTGCACTCCACTTCATCTACCAGGTGCCTTCCTATTTCCTGACAGTGGGAGGCATCAGAGTCCTCTGCCTCTTGGTTGGGCTTCCTCAATGTTGGAAGGGCTGAACTCCACCAATCTATTTGCGTTTCAGTTTCCCTGACACTCCTTAGTCTTTCCACTTCCTCTCTAAGCTGGGACAGCAGTGAAAGGAGATCGTTCAGCTGTTCACACCACAGACCCCTGGAACCACTGATCAGCTCAAACACTGTGGGCAGGAATGGCTCTGCACAGACTCATCATTTTCCGAGGGCTCCATTTGGTTACATGCACTTGTACCAACCCCAGTTTTCCATGGTGTAAAAACCATTCCTAACAGGAACCCCAAAACCCAGCGGCCAATAGAAACACAGCAAACAACACACAGCAAACCTCACTAGTGTGAAAACCTGCAGCCCTGCCTGCTCGCCCTGCCTGCGCAAAAACTGCCGCGCAAAAACTGCCGTGCCATGGCCCTGTCTGCCCGCTCCGGGTCGCTGCGGGACAGCCCAAAAAAACCCAGGACCCTCCAAAACAAAGCTGGCCCATTCCAGGGACTGCCAAAACCATCCCAAAGACCTCCGCAGCATCCAAAAAATCATTCTCAAGGGTATTCCAAAAACACCCAGTACCCTCTAAACCAATCCCCCTCATATCAGGGATCCTCAAATCACCCCAAAGGGAACCCTGGTACCCGCAAACCACCTCAAGGACCCCCTCAACCACCCCAAGAACACCCCAAAAACCCCAGTACGCAGTAATTCCAGTCATTCCAGGGATCACTGAACAACCCCAAAGACTCTGGCAGACGCCGTGGAATACTTAAGGAAGCCCCCAAAATGACCCCTCCTATTCCAGGGACACCCCAAAAATGCTCAGAACCCCATTCCAGGGCATCCCAAACCCAGGTCAAAGACCGAAAAACAAGCCCAAGGACACCCTCAGAGCGCCAAAACCACTCTCAAGGACACCCCAAAAGCCTCAGGACCCTCCTGAACCAAACTCCCCTCATTCCAGGGACCCCCTAAACCACACTGGAAACCCCACAGGAACCCAAAGCCAACTGCAGGAGCCCCGCAACCACTCCAAAGTCATGCCAAAAAACCCCAGGACACCCCCAAAACAAAGCTGTCCCATTTCGGGGACTCTCTAAACAATCAAAGGAGCTCATCGGACCCCAAAATGACCCCAAGGACCCCCCAAGAAAACCCAGGACTCCCCTAAACCAAATCACCCCTATTTCCGGACCCCTCAAAATCACCCGGAAAAGCCCCCCCAGCAACGCTAAAGCAATCCAGAGACAAACCCAGTACCGCAAAAACCATTCTAAGGACACCTGAAAACCCTCAGGAGCCTCCTAAATCAACTCCTCCGCGTTATCTTAAACTAATGAGAGTTATATAAAACAATGACAGACAGCTGTACAGGCCAAGTAGAAATAAAGAGCCCGCCTTCAGGGTGGGTCTCGCCTGCTGATTGGTTGCTACAACGCGCAGACACGGAAGTGAAGCTTCCGTACGAGCTGGGGCGAGTCGGGGCTGCGGGCGGGCGATAAGTGGGGGACGCCATGTTGGGGGGGGCGGCGGCGGCACCGGTTTTGGGGATCCCTGAGGGGACTTTGGGATAATTTGGGGATCCCTTTGGGAATTTCGAATTTCCCGGAGAGGTTTGCGACCTTTGAGGGATTTTGGGATGGCCTTGGTGGGGTGGGGGTACGCCGGGTCCCCCTTTTAGGAAGCTGCACTGAGGGTACCGTCACAAAACCGCCCTCTCCTTCTCCCACACCTTCCCTATTTTTCGGGATATCTTTGGATTTGGGTATTCCCTGGAATTCTCCCCCAGTTCCTCCTCATCCTGGGTTTCCCCCCAATTTCACCTAATTCCCTGAGCCCCCCAGAATCCATGGATTCCCTCCTTTTCCTCTGCGCCCGCCGCGTCGTCGCCCAGCGCCCTCTTCCCGCCCTTCCTGCCGATCTCTATCCTGTCCTTTTCCAAGCGGCATTCCTGGATGGAAGGCCCCTGGTCCTCCAGGATTTGGTGGCCACTTGGCCTTTCCCGGTGCTCAACTTGCAGCGGCTCGTGGGGCACCGGGAGCTGCTCCGGGATCATCCCTGCAAGCTCTGCGTTCAGGCCGTCATCCTGGCCGTGGTGGAGCAGCTTCGGCGGGAGCTGGAAGAGCCCGGCCGCCAATCCAGGTAGGTTTTGGGAATTCTGGCATGGCCACAATCTCCATCCCTCCAATTCCTCCATCCATTCTTGTGGGTTTTCCTGATGGACTATTATTGCGGGGTTAAAAACTGGCTGGATGTCCAGGCCCAGAGAATGCTGGTGAATGGTGCTGCATCCAGCTGTGGATCAGTCACCAGTGGTGTCCCCCAATGGTCTCTGCTTGGGCCAGTTCTGTTCAATATTTTTATTGATTATATGGATGAGGGTACTGTGTCTTTCATTAGTAAATTTGCAGACTACATTGACTTGGGAGCGTGTGTTGATCTGGTGGAAGTAAGAAGGGCTCTGAAGAGAGACCTGGAATGGTTGGAAGGATGTGCAGAGTCCACTAGGATGAAGTTTAATAAGTCCAGGGTGCCGCGTCCTGCATTTTGGCCACAATATCCCCCTAGAACGTTATAGGCAGAAAGGGACCTGGGGGCACTGATGGACAGCAGCTGGACATGAGCCAGCAGAGTGCCCTGGTGGCCAAGAAGGCCAATGGCCCCTGGCCTGCATCAGGAATGGTGTGGCCAGCAGGAGCAGGGAGGTCATTCTTGCCCTGGACTCAGCACTGCTGAGGCCACACCTTGAGTGCTGTGTCCAGTTGTGGCCCCTCAGTTTAGGGAGGACGTTGAGATGCTCAAGCATGTCCAGAGGAGGCAACGAGGCTGGTGAGGGGCTTGGAACACAAACCCTGTGAGGAACGGCTGAGGGAGCTGGGCTTGTTGAGCCTGGAGAAAAGGAGACTCAGGGCTGACCTTATCACTCTCTACAGCTCCCTTGAAAGGTGGCTGTGGTCAGGTGGGGTTGGTCTCTTTCTCCAGGCAGCAACTGACAGAACCAGAGGACATAGCCTCAAGCTGCATCAAGAGAAAATTAGGTTGGATATTAGGAGAAATGTTTTTCATGGAGAGAGTGATCAAGTATCGGAATGGTCAGCCCGGGGAGGTGGTGGAGTCACCATCCCTGGATGTGTTTACAAAAGACTGGATGTGGCACTTGGTGCCATGGTCTAGTTGAGTCATTAGGGCAGGGGTTGGACTGAGTGACCTTGAAGGTCTCTTCCAACACAGTGTTTCTGTGAATTATTCCCATTTTTCCAGTCTGCGTGTGCTGGACATGACTGGACTCCCGGATTCCACATCCGGCCACATTCCGGACGGGATGAGCATGTGGTCTGGCACTGTGGCTTTGGCCAAGGCATGCATGGAGGTGTCCAAGCACCAGCGGGAATTCCAGCGGCGTGGATCCAAGCGGCACAAAGGCCTCTCTGGAGACGACAGGGCTGCAGTCACTCCGCGGCCCCCAGGCATTGCCATCCACGCTGACCTGTTCGTCAACGGAACGTCCTATGGGATCCTGCGTGATGCGCTCCAAACCAAAGCCGCCGGCCCACTGCGCCTCAAGTGCCGGGAATTCCAAGTGGAGGAACTCTCAGCATCCGGGATTGTGACTTTGTTGGAATCTCTGGATCCTTCCTGTCTGCGGAGGGTGGATCTGCGCTTCAACAATTTGGGATTGAATGGGCTGTCAGTGATCCTGCCGCACCTCTCGCGCTTCCCGGAGCTGCGCAGCCTCAAGCTCCAGTACAGCAACGTGGACGTGCGGCGCCTGACTCCGGAATCAGCCATCGGAATCCGCTGCCTTGCCGGGCAGCTGGGAATGTTGCCCAGCCTCCGGGAGCTCAACCTGGGATCCTCCCGGCTCTCTGGGAATCTACGCCAGATCCTTGGGTGAGTTCCCCATGGAGCGGGGCCTTCCCGTTACCAAGGGGTATTCCCAAGGGTTGGGCTTGGAGATCTTTGGGGTCTTTTCCAATCTGAGTGTTCCCATGATTCCAGGATTTCGTTATGTCCATATTGCCATGATCCCATTATTCCATTTTCCCAATAGTTCATGACTCAAGAATTCCATTATCCCATAAATCCATTATCCCAAAATTCCATGATTCCCAGATTTCCTGAGTTGGGGCTCACTGGATCTTGATGGTCTTTTCCAGCCTGAAGGATCCACTGATTCCAGGAATTCCTTGTCTCAATGTTCCCATTATCCCGTGATGCTGTTATCCCAATAGTTTATGACTCAGTTATTCTGTCATCCCATAATTCCATGATCCCATAATTCCACAATTTCAGAATTCCCAAAGGCTGAACCTGACATTCTTGGAGGTCTTTTCCAGCCTTAATGATCCCAGGTTCCCATGATCCCATTATCCCAATAGACCATGACTTCATGATTCCATGATCACATAACTGTGTGATTTTCTGATTCCATGATTCATAATTCCATGATTCCAGAATTCCTATAATTTGGACTTCACGATCTTGAGGCCTTTTCCAACTTTAATAGCTCCATTACGCCGTAACTCCATGATCCCATAGTTCCATGACTCCCTGATCCCAATATCCCATAATTTGATAACTCTGTGATCCTAAGACACTGTAACTGCACAATTCCACAAATCCTAAGCTCCATGTTCCCATAATTCCATGATTCTCAAACCTTGAACTTGATGGTATCAGAGACCTTTCCCAACCTCAGCCATTCCATAACACCCTGACCCCATAATTCCAAAATCCCAGGATTTTCAGGTGGTGAACTTGATGTTCTTGGAGTTCTTCCCAACTTCAGCCATTCCATAATTCCACGATTTGATTCCACAACTCCATGACCCCTTGATCCCATAATTCCATGGGTCTCAAATCTTGAACTTGATGTTCTTGGACACCTTTCCCAATCCCAGCCTTTCCATAAGTCCAAGACCCCCATCATTCCAAAATCCAAAAATTTGCAGGGATTGAACTCGATGAGCCTTGGAGATGTTTCCCAACTTCAGTCATTCTATGGCTCCGTGATCCCATAATTTCAGGATTCTCAAAGCTTGAACTTCATGGTCTCAGAGATTTTGCCCAACCTCAGTGACTCCATTTTTCTGTGATTCCATGATCCCATCATTCCAAAGTCCCACGATTTTCAGGGGTCAAATTCTATTATCTTGGAGCTCTTTCCCAACCTCACCCATCCCACAATGCTGTGATTCCACAGATGCAATCCCAGTTCTCATTCCCTGCCTTTCTCCCAGGAATCCCAACATTCCCAGCTCCCACCAATCCTCCCTTGGGCCTCACCTCTCCCTTTTCCCTCTTGCCAGCGATCTCCAGGCTCCATTGGAAAGCTTGGAATTGGCCTTCTGTTCCCTCGTTCCTGCCGACCTCGCCTTCCTCTCCCAAAGCTTTCATGCTCCAGCTCTCAAAAGGCTGGATCTGAGTGGCCACGACTTCTCCCAAGGCCTCCTGGAACCGCTCCGGGTGCTCCTGGAGGAAACCTCAGCCTCATTGCTGTCCCTGGATCTCATGGAATGCCGCATGGCCGACTCCCACCTGGATGCACTGCTCCCGACACTCCGGCGCTGCTCCCGCCTGCGCTTCCTGGGACTCTATGGCAATCGCCTGTCCATGGTCACGCTCAAGGATCTGCTCCAGAAAACCTTGGAACTGCGAGATCTCCACCTGGTTGTGTATCCTTACCCCATGGATTGCTACAAACCAGAGCCACCAGATGAATCCGGCTGGAATTTTGAAGAGGTCGTGGATGAGGAACTTTTGGCAGTGGCCAAGGCGGAATTTAACCAAATCTTGGCGAATTCCAGGAGAACCAACCTCATCTGGACTTACAACCCCTATGGCCACAGAGGTCTGGACTACTTCTCCTTGTGATTTGGGAAAAGCTCAGAGCCTCCAACATAGAAAAGCATCACCACCTCCTTCCAGAAATCTGGGTTTTGCACCTCATTGCAGTGCTTTTCTGCCTCATTCCAGTGGAATTTTCTCTTTATTTTGGTGGTTTTCTGCCTGGTTTTGTTATTTTTCCGTCTCATCCCTCTGTTTTACGTCTTATTTCAGGGTTTTTCTACCCCATCCTGATATTTTCCCCCGATCCCAGTATTCTTCTCCCTCATTTTGGTGTTTTCCTGCCTCATCCCAATGCTTTTCCACCTTACTTTTATATTTTTCCCCTCATCCTGGAATTTTTCCACCCCATTTTGGTGTCTTCTCACCCTGATCCCAATGTTTTTCCTTCATGTCCTGCTCTTTCCCCAGAATTTTTATTGACACATCCAGGGGGGAAAACCCCCAGAATTTCCTTAATTCTCATGGGATATTAATTAGTGTTAGTTAATTATTAGTAATTACTAGTTAATAAGACACCACTGCCGAAAATTCCATGCAAATCCCTCCCAAATTCCCAAATCCTTGATCCCAGATTTCCACATCTCCAAATCCTTAATCCCAAATTCCCAAATCCTTGGTTACAAATCCCCAAATTCTTAATCCCAAATTTCAAAATCCCCAAATCCTTGATCCCAAATTCTTAAATCCTTCATCCCAATTCCCCAAATCCTTCATCCCAAATCCTTGATCTCGAATCCTCGCAACAAGGAATTGACAGAACAACTTCCACTCATTTTTTTGGGGGGATTTTTACCAGAAAACCGCGGGGTTTGGCCGCCTGGAATTTTAGGGTGTACCAATTCCTTGGGAATACGTTGGGAATCTCCTGTTTCCCAGGGGAATAATTGGGAATTCCAGTTCTGGATAAGACAGAATTCCTTTTCAAGATCTGACAGACTCAACCTCCAATCCTGATTTTTCTGCTCGCAGAATTCCCAACAATTCCCCAGAGAGCTGATACCTCCTCCCTTCCCACAAAAAATGCGTCGGGGGCTTTTCCGGTCCTTCCTCAAACTGGAATTCTGAGCTCCACTCGGACGCCAGCGCTGAACGCACCAACCCAACTCCTCCGGCTCTTTCCGGAGCTGGGTGATAAAGCCGCCCATTTTCTGGGAATACCGCCAGCATTCCCGGCTGGAACGGCACCGTCAGCTTGGAGCCGCCTCCGCAGTAGGAAAGGAGGGAATTCCCGTCAGATCCGGGCAGGATTTGGGTGAAAACCACGGGAACATCGGCGCAGCGCAGGAAATTCCGTTCCCGGCCGCAGCGGGAAAGGAACGGGAATTCCGCCTGGTAGCGCCCGCTCCGGTTCCGCTCCAGGTGCTTGAAGAAGAACGAGAGGAATCCAACATCTGTTGGGATGGAGAAATTAATGGATCAATGCTCTTGGAATTCAGGGAATTCTGGGATGGTAGATTAAAGGGGCTTTTCCCTTTTTTTTTTTTTTTCCCCCCCAGGTTTTTCCTGGTGTTTTTCTGGTGGTTTTTGGAGTTGTCATGGAGTTTTTTAGGATTTTTCCCAGGAATTTTAAGGATTTGGGAAATGGATGAGGGAAAAGAGGAACTAGGAAGAGGAAATGCATCCTAAAATTAATTTTCATTAATAAAATGGGTTTCTTAATTAATTAATGAGGGACTTTATTAATTAATGATGGAATTTCTTCATTAATGAAGAAAGTTTTTCATTAATTAAGGAAATTTTTCATTATTTAAAGAATTTAATAATTAAGGACTTAATTTATAAAGGAATGCTTAATTATTAGGGAATGATAAATTAATGAGTGATTTATTTGCAAATCAGGTGTTTTTCAAGAATTTTAGGGATTTCAGAAATGGATGAAAGGAAAGAGGAACTGGGAAGATGAAATGCTTCCTAAAATTAATTTTTCTAATTAAAAATAGAATTCTTAATTAATGAGGGAATTTTGTAATTAATTAAGGAATTTATTTGTTAAATAAGGATTTATTTTCATTATTTAAATAATTCCTTAATTAATTAGGGAATTTAATAATTAAGGAATTTAATGAATGAGGGAATTATTAATTAAATATGGAATGATTCATTAATGAGGGATTCATAAGCAAATTAGAGATTTTCTAGGAATTTTAGGGATTTGGGAAAGGGATGAAAGAAAAAAGGAATTGGGAAGGAGAAATGCTTCCTAAAATTAATTTTTAAAATTAAAAACAGATTTCTTAATTAATGAGGGAATTTCTTCATTAATTAAGACATTTCTTAATTAATTAAGGAATTTTTTAATTGAAGGAATTACTTAATTAATTAAGGAATTTAATCATTAGGGAATTTAATGAATGAGGGAATGATTATTGATCAGGGAAGGAGGTATTAATGAGATATTCATTTGCAAATTAGGGGCTCCCACCTTTCCTGCCCCTTTCCAAGACTCAAACCCCCAAATTAAAGATAAAACCCTAATTAAGGCTCAAATCCCAATTACTAATCCAATCCTAATAATAAACAAGTCCTAATTAACAACAGGATGCTAATTAGGGAGGTACCTTTGAAGCAGGTGACGAAGTTCTTGACTTTGGTGTCATCCAGGAAAAGCTGCAGAAAAAAGCGGGGAAAAAGCCTCAAAACACTTGAGTTTTCCCAGACAAATCCCGGGATTTTTCTCTGGGATCATTTTGGGATTCATCCTGAATCCCTCTGCGGTCTTTTCAGGGGGGTCCAGCTGGGATTTGCTTTTGGGATTTTTCTGGGATCTGCTCTGAGTCCATGGAAAGGTTTTTTGGGATTGGTCTGGAATCTGAGTGGGATTTGTCTGGAATTCGACTGGGATCTGTGCAGGATCCATCCAGGATATATTTGGGATCTCTCTGGATTTAATCTGGGTTTAATCCAGGTTTAATCTGGGATCTGGCCACAATCCTACTGGGATTGATCTGAGAGCCATCCAGGATCCACCCAGATTCTCTCTGGGATTTTTTTGGAGATCTCTGGGATCTGCCCAGAATCCAGGCGGGATATTTCCGGGATTCGTTCCCAGGACCCTCAACCCCTATCTATCCCCCATAAATCCTCTACTGATTCCCTACTGATCCCAAATAAATTCCCTATATATGTCTGGAAAACTCCTATAGATCCCAAATATATCGCCTATAAATCCCCTGTAGATCCCCCATAAATCCTTTATTGATCCCCTGTAGTTCCCCTTTTGATCCCAAATAAATCCCCTGTATATGTCCTATAGATGCCCTTTAGATCCCCTATAAATCGCCTGGAGATCCCCGATAAATCCCCTGTAAGTGCCCTATAGACCCCCTGACCTGTCCATGGTGATCCACGTAATAAAAATACTCGCGGGTTCCAGGCCCGGCCGCTGCCCCTGCAGGTACCGGGGCCCCGGGCGCGCGCAGAGCCGCAGCAGCGCCCCCACCCTCATGGCGACAGCCACCGGCGACCGCCGACACGGCCGGGCCCCCTCCCTGTGGCGACAGGCGACAGCGACAGCAGCGCCAGCGGCGCCACCCGGAAGTGGGCACCAGGGGGAGCGGAATGTGTGCGCACCTCGGGTGGGGCGGCGGGGAAAAGGTTCCGGAGAGGAAACAGAAGTGAAAGGAGAGGGGCCGGAAAGGGTCCTGCCGCTGTACGGGCGCCTATAGATCTCCAGACGTTATAGAACCCCCCAATGCTTCCCTATAGGGACTCGGACCCCTACAGAGCCTCAGCGACCCCTAAAAATCACTTACGGGCGGCTCCTGGCGCTGCGTGTCCTCATAGATCCCCTATAGATCTCCTGACCCTCAGTTTCCCTCCGTTTTCCCCTCAGGGCCCCACAAGCACAGGGAGAAGCAGCGGGATGAGGAAAAAAAAGATGGAAAATGAGTCGGGAAAATATCGGGATGCGGGAAAAACCACCGGGATGAGGTAGAAAAACAACTGGTATGGGGTGGAAAAATAACGGGATGAGGGAAAAAATACCAGGATGAGAGGAAAAAACGTTAAATGAGGGGGAAAACAGCAAAGTGAGGCAGGAAAATATCGGGATGGAGAAAACACCAGCAGGGAGGGGAGGGGGGGGCAAACACCAAAAGAATGGGAAAAATACCAAAGTGAGCTGGAAAACACCAAAATGAGGATGAAAAGAGAGAAATGAGGCAGAAAAACACAAAAAATGCGGCAAAACCCCAATGGAATAAGGCCCCAAATACCAAAATTAGGTGGAGAACCACTGTAATGAGGTGGTAAAACACCACAATGAGGTGGAAAACCACCAGGATGAGGGGGAAACCACTGAAATGATGTAAAACCCCAGCAAAATGAGGCAGAAAAGCACCAGGACTTGGCCGAAAAACACTAGAATGAGGCAAAATGTAAGAAAATTAGATGTAAAAAGCCTGGCATGAAGGGAAAACCATAGGAATTAGGGGAAAAAATACCAAAATTATGTAGGAATTTTATGGGATAAGGCCAAAACACTAAAATGAAGTGGAAAAACACTGGGATGAGGGGAAAAAATTCCTAAATTAGGTGGAAAACCAGTAGGATTAGGGGAAAATAATGGGATAAGGCAAAAAAACCACCCCAAAATAAGGTAGAAAATAATGGAATAAGGCTCAAAATACCAAAATGAGGTAAAAAACCACCAGGATGACAGGGAAAATACCGGGATAAGGCAAAGAAAAAAAATCAAAATAAGGAGGAAAAACACGAAAATGAGGGGAAAAATAATGGCCTGAAGGGAAAATACCAAAATGAGTTTGAGAAACACAGAAATGAGGTGGAAAACAGAGAAATGAGGTAGAAAACCACAGGGATGGGGGGGAAGAACACTGGGATGAGGCATAGCCCGTGAAAATGAGGTGGAAAAACAGCAGGAAAAAGTGAAAAAAACCTGGAATGAGATGGAAAACCACCAGGATTAAGAGGGAAAACATGGAAGATTCATGGATCGGGATAAGGATCAGGAAAAATCCCTCAGGAAATCCGTCCGGGCACAGCAGACTCAGGATCTGGGATAGGATGAGTTTATTTCCAATGGAATCAGAGCAGGATAACAAGACCCCAAATCCAACTTTCCCCTCCCCACAATTCACTCTTTCCCAGCTTTCCCTCAATCCCTCCAGCAGTGCTTGGAGCCAGGGCCAACCCAGGGGAGTTTTCCATGGATTTCTGCAATGTGCCGTTCCCATGGAAGACAATTCCTCTTGGACTTTTCCTAGGGGTGAATACATCAGGAATATCCTGCTCCATAGGTTTTTTCCTCCATGGGACTCCTGCCAGGAATCTGCTCCTTTTTCTGTGGATATGCAGGTCCCTCCCAAGATCCAGTTGCAGGATGAGCTTCCCTTTGGTTCAGCACGGAATTTTGGGAATTTCCACTCCAGCACCTTGGAATCATCTCTGGAGTTGTTCCTTTCCCAAACTGCTGCTCCAGAATTGCAGCTATGCTATGAATGATTTCTTCCATCTCAATTCTTTTCCAGAGATGTCGCTGCTGTTCCTGACAGGACTGCCTGGACATGGGAGAAGCTTTCAGCAGCTTCCCGTGGAATCCAACCCCAGAGCCTCCTGGAATTCAGCTGTGCAAAGCCAATCCTAACCAAAAAAACACTGAGATGGGCTGGAAAAGTCATGAAATGGGAAAGAAAAATACCTGGATGAAGCAGAAAAGTACCAGGATGGGCTGAAAAACCACTAGGAAAAATAATGAAATGGGAGGAAAAATACTGGTCTGAGGCAGAAAAACACTGGGATGAGGGGGGAAGTATTGGGATGAAGGGGAAGACTATCAGGATGAGGGGGAAAAACCACAAAACATGGCAGAAGGGCTATGAAACCAGGGAAAAATCTTGGGATGGAGCAGAAAAACATTGGTATGAGGCAGAAAACTAAAAAAAACAGGCAGAAAAGCACCAAAATGAAAGGAAAAAAATAACTGGAATGAGATGGAAAAGCACCTGGATGAGGCGGAAAATGCACTGATTTTAGGAAGGAGGCGACAGCGCTTTTCCGCGAAGGAGGCTCCGAGTTTTTCCCGCCTCCAAGCTTTTCCCAAATCACAAGGAGAAATAGTCCAGGGCTCCGTGGCCGTAGGGATTGTAAGTCCAGACGAGGTCGGTTCTCCCAGAATTAGCCAGCAGCTGGGAAATCTCTGCGGTGGCAGCTGCCAAACGTTCCCCATCCATGGGTTCCTCAAAAATCCGTCGGGATCCTGGTACTCGGCGTGGAGGCTCTGGCTTGTAGCAATCCACTGGGAAGGGATACACAACCAGGTGGAGATCTGGCAACTCCAAGGTTTTCTGAAGCAGATCCTTCAGTGCGGCCGTGGACAGGGAATTGCCATACAGTCCCAGGAAGCGCAGGCGGGAGCAGCGCCGGAGTGTCGGGAGAAGCGTGTCCAGGTGGGAGTCAGCCATGCGGCATTCCATGAGATCCAGGTGCAGCAGTGAGGACGAGGTTTCCTCCAGGAGCAGCCGGAGTGGCTCCAGGAGGCCCTGGGAGAAGTCGTGGCCACTCAGATCCAACCTTTTGAGGGCTGGAGCGTGGAAGCTTTGGGAGAGGAAGGCGAGGTCGGCAGGAACGAGGGAGCAGAAGGCCAATTCCAAGCTTTCCAACGGAGCCTGGAGGTCGCTGGCAAGAGGGAAAAGGGAGAGGTGAGGCCCAAGGGAGGACTGGTGGGAGCTGGGAATGTTGGGACTCCTAGGGAAAACACGGTAATGAGAGCTGGGATTGCATCTGTGGAATTGCAGGACTGTGGGATGGGTGAGGTTGGGAAAGAGCTCCAAGATAATCCAGTTTGACCCCTGAAAACTGTGGGACTTTGGAATGATGGGGTCATGGAATCACAGAAAAATGGAATCACCGAGGTTGGGCAAAATCTCTGAGACCATGAAGTTCAAGCTTTGAGAATCCTAAAATTATGGGACCATGGAGCCATGGAATGATGGAATGACTCAAGTTGGCAAAGAGCCCCAGGATTCATCGAGTTCCACCCCTGACAATCCTGGTATTTTGGAATGATGGGATTATGGAGTTATAGAATGGCTGAGGTTGGGAAAGATCTCAAAGAACATCAAGTTTGACCCCAGAGAACCCCGGGATTTAGAATGATGGGGTAATGGAATCACGGAATAATGGAAACACTAAGGTTGGAAAAGATCTCCAAGAACATCTAGTTCAAGGTTTGAGAATCATGAAATTATGAGGTCATGGACTTACAGGGTCATGGAGTCATTAAAGTTGGAAAAGGCTTCAGGACCATCAAGTCCAACCTTTGGGAATCCTAAAATCAAGCAATTATAGGATCATGGAATCCTGGACTATTGGAATAATGGGATCATGGGAAGCTGGGATCACTAAGGTTGGAAAATATCTCAGGAATCATTGAGCCCAAATTTTGGTAATTCTGGAATCGTGGAATTTTGGGATGATGAATTTATGGTATAATGGAATTGTTGAGTCATGAACTATTGGGACGACGGAATCATGGGATCATGGGAATACTGGGATAATGAAATCCCGGAATCATGGGATCACTAAGGTTGGAAAATACCTCCAAGATCTTGAAGGTCAGCCTTTGAGAATCCTAGAATCATGGAATTCTGGGATCATGGATTTTTGGGACAATGGAGACATGAACTATTGGAATAATGGAATCATGGGAACATCAGGACAATGAAATCCTGGAAGCACGGGATCACTCATATTGGAAAAGACCCCCAAGATCCCCAAGCCCAACCCTTGAAAATCCCCCCAGAGCGTGGGAAGGCTCCACCTTGTGGGGAACTCACCAGAGGATCTGGCGTAGATTTCCGGAGAGCCGGGAGGATCCCAGGTTGAGCTCCCGGAGGCTGGGCAACATTCCCAACTGCCCGGCAAGGCAGCGGATTCCAATGGCTGATTCCGGTGTCGGGCGTCGCACGTCCACGTTGCTGTACTGGAGCTTGAGGCTGCGCAGCTCCGGGAAGCGCGAGAGGTGCGGCAGGATCACTGAGAGCCCAGTCAGTCCCAAATTCCGGAAGCGCAGATCCACCCTCCGCACGCAGGAAGGATCCAGAGATTCCAGCAGACTCACGATGCCAGCCAGGGAGAGTTTTTCTGCTTGGAATTCCCGGCACTTGAGGCGCAGCGGGCTGGCGGCTCCGGTCTGGAGCGCGTCGCGCAGGATCCCATAGGATGTTCCGTTGACGAACAGGTCGGCATGGACGTCCACGCCAGGAGGCTGTGGAGCGGCCGCAGCCGTGGCAGCTCCGGAGCGGCCTTTGTGCCGCTTGGATCCACGCCGCTGGAATTCCCGCTGGTGTTTGGACACCTCCACGCAAGCCTTGGCCAAAGCCACTGTGCCAGACCAGACGCTCATCCCATCTGGAGCCCGGCCGGCTGGATCGTCCGGAACTCCTGTGACATCCAGCACACGCAGGCGGCACCCACTGGAAAAAATATGAAGAAACTATTTAAAATGCCTGGAGTAATAGAGGTTGTGGTCATGCCAGAATTCCCAAAACCCACCTGGAATCGCGGCTGGGCTCTTCCAGCTCCCGCCGGAGCTGCGCCACCACAGCCAGGATGACGGCCTGGACGCAGAGCTTGCAGGGATGATCCCGGAGCAGCTCTCGGCGCCCCACAAGCCGCTGGAAGTTGAGCACTGGGAAAGGCCAAGCAGCCACCAAATCCCGGAGGACCAGGGGCCTTCCATCCAGGAATGCCGCTTGGAAAAGTATGGGGTAGAGGTGGGCAGGAAGGGCGGGAAGGATGGGAAGGGGGTGGTGGGCGACGATGCGGCGGGCACAGAGGAAAAGGAGAGAATCCGAATATCCCGGTGGGAGTTGGCGCTTGGGGATGCACGGCGGGATTCGGGTGGAGGAGCGACTGCGCGAGGGAGCCATGGTGGAATTCTGGGAATGTTCCCAAAACCCAGAGATGTCCTGCAGGGCTGCAAAGGGAACCTGTGGGAGAAATGGGTAGGGGAAGGGAGGCCAAAGGGGAAGTTTGGGGGGGGGAAGCCTGAGTGAAGAGTCTATAAAAATGGGTCCTGGAGCACCCCCAAAACAGTCTCACCCAGGGAACCCTCCAATCAGTTCAGGGACCCCCCTCTAAACCAATCAGGGACTCCCCTAAATCACTCCAGGGGCAGTCCAAAACTTATAACCTCTAAACCAGTCCAGAAATCTCCCAGATCTTCCCAAACCAGTTCGGGGACCCACAAACCAGTTCAGGGACCACCCAAAACCAGTTCAGGCATCCCCTAAAACAGCCCAGTGGTCCCCCAGACCCCCTCAAACCAGACCAGGGATCCCAAAACAGTTCAGGGATTCCATAAACCACTCCAGGGACCCCAAACCAGTTCAGGGATCCCCCAAATGAGCCCTGGGACCTCCAAACCATTTTCGAAACTTCCCAGATTTCCCTAAACTAGCTCGAGGACTTCTCCTGACCTCCCCAATACCCACCCCCAAACAGGAATTCCCCCAAACCAGACCGAGGACCTCCAAACCCCAACCCTCCCTTCTTCAAGATCCCCCTCATATCAGCTCCCCTTTCCCTTGGGGTGCCCCCATCCCTCCCAAAGCACCTCAGGGACCCCCTGGAACCCAAATCCAGCCCGTCCCACCCACGGGGTGCTTCCCAGCCTTCCCAATCCATTCCGAGACCCCTCCCCAACACCCTAAACCCACCCAAGGAGCGCCGCCAGACCCCCTAAACTCTTATGGGGTCCTCCAATCTCCTGAACCCCGCCAGAGACTTCTCGAATCCCGAAACCAGCCCCGGCGCCCCCCCCAACATGGCGTCCCCCACTCACTGCCTGCCCGCAGCCCCCACTCGCCCCTGCCCGTACGGAAGCTCCACCTCCTTGTCTGCCCGCTGCGTCAGCCAATCAGCGAGCGGTATCCACCCTAGGGGCGTGTATCTGCGGTTTTATTGGCTTCTACAACTGTCTGTCAAAGTTCACAATCACTTCTCATTGGTTGTGAGTGTGTGGGCGGGAGCTTGGCGGTATTTTGGTGTTTATTAACTCGTGTTGCTGTCAATCACAGGGGAATTGGGGAGAGGGGGAGGGGCTAGTTTGGGGTTCCCCCAAGCTGGTTTTGGGTGCTGAGGGAGTCTTTAGGGTGGTTTAGGGGGATCCTGAGATGGGAGGATTTGGTTTAGGGGGTCCAGGGGTTTTTTGGGGTGTCCTTGGACTGATTTGGAGGTGTTTGGGTTGGTTTAGGAGTCCCTAGAATGGGGGCAGGTTTAAGGAGTTCTTGGACGTTTTTGGGGTATCCTCGGAGTTCATGGAGGGGTCCTTGAGGTGGTTTTGGAGTTCTGGGGTGGTTTTGGGGTGGTTTAGGGATCCCTCGGAAGGATGGATGTTGATTTAGGAGGTTCTGAGGCTTTTGGGGTGTTCTTAAGAGTGCTTTTGTGGTGCTGGAGGTGTCTTTGGAGTGGTTTTTGGTGCTGGGGGGAGTCTTTAGGGTGGTTTAGGGGGCTCCTGGAATGGGGGGATTTGGTTTAGGAAGGGGGTCTGCGGTTTTTTGGGTGTCCTTGGGGTGATTTTGGGGGTCCTTAAGGTGGTTTTGGGGTGCTGGGGGATGTTTTGAGGTGGTACAGGGGTCCTGGAATGGGGCAGGTTTGATTTAGTGGTATGCTGGGGGTTTTAGGGTGTCCCTGGAATGGCGGGGAGGCATATTTGGTGGTCCCCGGGTGTTTTTAGGGATCTGAGAGAGTCTTTGGGGTTGTTAGGGATCCCTGGAATGAGGGTGATTGGTTTAGGAGTGTCCTGGGACTTTGGTGTGTGTCTTTGGGGTGGTTGAGGAGTTCTTGAGGTGGTTTTGGGGTGCTTGCGGGGTCTTTGGGTGGTTTTAGGGTCTTTAGGGTGGTTTGGGGGTCCTGGTTTTTTTGGAGGTGTCCATGGAGTGGTTTAGGGTGTTCCTGGAATGGTGGGGATTGATTATGGGCGTCCTGGAGTTTTGGGATGTCTTTGAGGTGGTTTTTGAGGTACTGCGGCGGGGGTGGTTCTTTGTGGTTTAGGGCGTTCCTGGAATGGTGGATTGGTTTATGGGGTTCTTTTTTTTTTTTTTTTGGGTGTGTCCCTGGGATGGGGGAGCATTTTGGGGTCCCTGGGCTGGGACGGTCCATGGGGTGGTTTTGGGGGGCTCTGGGATGGTTTTGGGGCGCTGGAGAGGATGGGCTGGTTTAGGGGTCCTTGTGGGGTTTAGGGGGACTAGGGGGTGGTTTTAGGGAGGCTCGGGGATGCCTGGGATGGGGGCTGTTTTGGGGTTTCCCCTATAAATTCCCCTACTCTAAAACATCTCATCTTCCTGCTGATCCAGGTGAGAAACACTGGCGGCTTCTTGTCGCGACAGCTGCCGCGGCGACCGAAAGTAGCTGCCTGGGGACTGAATGCGGGGGCACCCCGCCAGGGTGCGATGGCAAAAACCGTTCCGGCGGAACCGAACCGGCAGCGGGGGACCGGAGGAGCACGGCCGTAGCGACATCTGGGGACATTTGGAGACACCCAGAACCCCAAATTCCCGCCTCCCCAGCCCAAATTCCCCGGCTTTTTCCCGCTCCAAAGGCACCAGGAACGAGCAGCGCTTTCCATACGGAGCTTTATTCACACCCGGGGGGGGCGGCCACCCCAAATACAAATTCGGGGCCCCCGGGGGCCCAAAATCCAACCCCCCCCTGGGGAGAGGATGGGAGGAAAATTCCGAAGGAACCCGAGGAATTCCCGGATTGGGGAACGGGAAAATCCCGGGGGGAGGGGGGTCCATCCCTTTAATTTTATTTTTTTAGTTTTTTTTTTTTTTTTTTTTTAATAATAAATAAAACCTCGGAAAAAAAAACAAAACAAACAAACAAAAAAAACCAAAAACCCCAAAAAAAAAAAAAAAAAGCCGGAAAAAAGGAGGAAATGACTTAAAAAAAGAATGGGTAAAAATTAAGATTAATTATTAAAACTTAATTAACAGACATGGAGAAAAGTGGGGGGCCCCGGGAGGGGAAAGCTGGGGGGTAGTGCTGGGTTTTCCCACCCCAGTTGGGGGCCCCCACCCCAATTTGGAACCTCCTCTCTAGGACCCCCCACCCATGGGATCCCATCTTTGGACCCCTTCCCACTTTGAGGACCTCCCCACAGGGCCCTCCCAGATCTTGGGACCCCCTTGGCCCCCACCCCCCAGTTTTGGATCCCTCCTTGTCTTGGGGACCCCCACTTGGGACCTCTCATTTTAACTCCTGGGACCCCCCTCTTTTTGGGGCCAATCCCAGGATCTTGGGACCCTCCTGACCCATGGGACCCTCCTGGCCGGGACCCCTCCATTTTGGGGACTTGGTGGTTGGGGTCCAGGATGGGTCCTGCTGGAGACTGGGGCACCAAGGTAGAACCTGAAGGACCTGGAGAAGATTTGGGGCCACCAAGGTGGGTCTTGGTTTGAGACTGGGGTCTCAAGATGGGTCCTGGTGAAAGATGGGGGCACCAAAGTGAAACCTGGAAGAAGTTGGGGCACCAAAGTGGACCTGGAGGAGTTTGGGGTCAAAGTGGCACCTGGAAGAATGGGTCACCAGGTGGGTCCTCGTGGGGTGGGGTCCATCAGGGTGGGACGTGGAGGACCTGGAGGAGATTTGGGAGCACCAGGTGGAACCTGGAGGAAATTTGGCAACCGATCCAGGGGAAACTTT